>JAYESA010000047.1:0-125000 GCA_036927795.1 Iris macrosiphon | reverse complement strand
GCTGGACGTACCCACGACTTATGCCCGTTTTTTTGGTGTGAGTCGTGACACTTGGGTTTTTCCTTCCCGTAGGAAGCCACCAGAGCGGACTCCTACTACGATTCCACTTGCCTACGTCAGATCTCCTTATTCAATAAGCTGTTTTTGACTGCCTCCATCGTGACAACTCCACCAGGCGCGGAGTTGCTCACCGACACCATCAACGTCTTCCAGCTTCCGGTAGAGAACTCAAAAATAAAAGGGCCTGAAGCTCATCATCAATCACCATCTTCATCGCAGACATCTGATTGATAATACCCTGAACCTCGTTCAGATATTGTGCCACTAGGGCACCCTCCCTGTACTTCGAGTTGACGAGTTGGCGAATCAAAAATGTCTTGTTGCCAGCCGTCTTACTTTCGTACAGCGAATACAGCTTCTCCCACAATGCCTTTGTCGAACTTTCCATGGACATGTGGTGAAACACCGAGTCGTCCAACCATTGGCGGATGAATCCAACGGTCTTCCGATCCAGTCGTTTTCAATCTTCAGCAGCTTTGTCCGATGGCTTAGCGTTGTCGCCCTCCAACGGACCATGCAAGTCCTTGCACCAGAGTAGATCCTCCATCATTGGTTTCCAAATCGTACAATTATTTCCTGTGAGGGTGATCATACGAGTGTTCATCTGCTCCGTATACATAGTTGCCAGAACCAAAACCAGTAGCTCTGATACCAGATATTGGTATCAGACTAACTGATCAGGGCTCTGATACCAGATGTTGAAAATCGGAGCGTTCCAACATCGTGTCTGAGAGTGCCCGTAGCAAAAAAATTAGGCCAACCCACCTGAGATAACCAACCCCTGTCTAACGAACACCAAGCACAAATAAAGATAAGTATATGGCGGTGACTACGTCACCTAGACAAATTTTAACCTTTATAACTTAGTTGAAATTACAAGATTGACAAAATCAATGTTGAACTATTTGCCCTAATAGATTCAACCCCCTCACCACACTTAAGAAGAAAAGAAAGAGATTACAATTGAAATCACTCACCAACCCGTAGCAATTTTCCTGAGCGAATGCGACGACTCCTTGATCATATCTCTTTCTTCCTTCTGTCTTGGATGGCGAAGTCCTAAGTGCAAAACACGGACTTTCTCTTATATTTTCTGTGGACTAGTACTCCGAATCTTCAACTTGTGCTATTTTTTGTGCCTCCACCCTCCTTCTATATTTAGAGGATGAGAAATCATATTTTAGGTCATAATAGGATTTCCTAAATAGAAAACATTAAAATAAGAATCATATTCCACCTAAAATAGTCCAACACCAATTATGGACGTCCAAATATAGTCAAATTAAATATTTGATACAAATTTGAAATCTAATTAAATCTTACATTTATTGTAGATTTTTAAATTATATCAAATTAAATCTTTACATGACATGATGGTGAATGGATGATATATACAAAATTTTGCGTCATAATGTAATCATTATGCAAAAAATAAATTGCATTTGGGAAGATTAGGAGCAATCTTCTTAACGAATTAACTCTTAGAACAAAAAACAAACTTAAAAATTGGTCATCACTCATTATGACCAGAAATATTGACTTCTCGGAAGCAGAAGGTACAGCAATGAGTAAAAACACCTTCCATCAATATCTCTCACTTGAAGTTTATTAGTAATGGGATGCAAAATAGGAAAAAGGGAGACAAAGTTTTGATTCCTACTTTTTGCACTCCCCCCTCCTCTCTTTTTTTTCTTCTTCTTCTTAGATCTATATTAAAACTTATGATCTTAGTTTGGTCAGCCCTTTCTAGTAAGCGGAAGAGACGATTCAATCTATTCCTCTAAATTATGTGTTCTCTGCTTCAATCGAGTAAAATTCAGAACAGTTTTTTGGAAACATGCTAATATCCAATTAATGCATTAGTGTACTCACTGCTACAAACCAGAACCAACAAAATTTCCCAGAATTACTATCTGGAGGTCACTTGAAATGCCATCTGGAGGTCACTTGAAATGCCACTGTACTTTTCCGTGATACAGATTGATTACATAATATTACTGTTGTGCCCCACATGCATATGTTCATTTATATACAAGATATCGCATTGTTAGGCCTTCAGAAAGCTCAAGTTCTAGACATGGTAGGGTTTCCTGGGGGTCGGAGCTCTGTTCTCCATGGACTGTAACCTCTGTTTGAGATGGAAGACTTCCACCTGAAAATTCATTTCAACGTCATTTATATAGTGCAGACTTGGAATAGAAAAAACACAAATGGATGGTTCATTCATCAGAAAACATTCAAATAAGATTTTGAAAATTGTATTGACCTGGAGCTGGAATGCTCTCGCCCTTTCCCCTGCAAGTGCTCCCCTGGTAGAATGCAACTCCTGCGTTACAAAGCAAGTTACTTGAGCCAACCAGCAAAAAACATATCACAATGAGTTCTGTTCTTCAAATCATCGTGGTTGGCATACACATCCATAACTAGACATGGCGAATAACAAGTAATCACCTTCTGGGTGTCATCCAAAACTGCTTTGAGGAACGCCACATCATGTTCGAGGCGCACATTGTCCGAGTGAACAATATTTGAGAGACTGTTGGCCTCTTCTTGAGCAAGCTCAACTTCGGCCAGCTTCTCTTTCAATAGCTCCACCTCCTTACCTGTGTCAATGAGCTTTCTCTCCATGTCCTGCTTGCTTGTAATAACTGAAGACAAATTCTTCTCAGCAGCTTCGCGACCAGCCAACGCAGCTGCCAGTTGCTCTTCTAGCAAGGCATTCCTCCTAATCAAGGTTGAAATTTTGGTTTCATACAGTTGATGGATATTTGAAGGGCTTGTCAGAGGTTCTGATCTGCTATCACTTTCTTCAGAAATGTGACAGTTGTCTGATGAAGGGTTATCATTCTTCTGCTGTAAAAATTACAAGCCTTTAACTTCAGCCTCCAAGGAGAGCCCTCCAAAGTTAGCTCATGTGTCTGGATAATAGATAGCGTAATACAAAACATATAATAACTCAAACCATAAATGCTTTACCTGCCTAAGGAGAACCCCCAAGATATATAGCCAACTAAACCAACCTAAGTAGAACCCCCAAGATATATAGCCAACTAAACCAACCTAAGGGACTGCTAGGCAATTATGGAAGTAGCGGTTATGTGATATTTTTAGAGTACCGATATGAACGGTTACGAGAGATTAGATTTTGAGTGATTTTAAGTAGCGGACTTTTAAATCAATACAATTCATATTTGATAACGAACGATTTTGAAAGGCTTTTACAAGAACAAATAAAATAAAATTAATAAAATCGTTCAAAATCTACCGATTTGGGATGTTTATAAAGCCACCCAAAATTATATTACACCAATTTTGGAAAAAATTTGAGCCGACAAATATCAGTGCCTCACAAAATTATCAAACATGAATTTTCATAAACGGTCGGTTCAAAAATACCCCAAAATTGATAAAAATGCCGTTATCGAGAAGACCCTAATAAACAAGTATAAGATTGCACTTGTAAAACGTGCTCAGGCAGCAGTAACGTGCATAACATTAAGTGGGAATTCTATTTTTTTTTTACTTTCCGACATAACGCACGGGACTCGAAGTAACGCTTGAAACTTTTGTGCACACTGCATTGCATGTCTTTGGACCCACTGCCCCCAACTCTCACAATTTATAAATGGAAGGAATAATACGCCACCGTGACTTAAGCTCATGGTAGTCCGGAATGAGCTTTCAAAATAAGATCCTATACATAATGTAAAAAAAATGAAACAAAAGTAAAATAAAAAAATATCCCTCCACCAAGATTTGAAATAGAAATTTATTTTGTGCAAGTCTAATGTAGTAACAACTACACTACAATTTTTTTGTGATAAGAAGGACCCATGGTAAATACTAGTTCTATTTTCGGTACAAAATTATTTATATATTTAAACAAACAAATAAAATTTGGGCCCTCCTGGCCCATGGGGCCCTGGACGGTCGTCCTGCCTGCTCTGGACCAAGGCCGGCCATGCAACTGCGGCATCGTGTCGATGATGAAATTGTTGGAAAAATATTCCTAAAACATGAGATACAACGAATCCTCGTGGTTGTTCCCGAAATACAACGAATTCTGACAGAAATTATTGTTTACCTATGGTAAATAAGCTGTTTTTCAATTATATCTCAAGGAATCAAGAAGACTCAGACTAATAAACGTGCATTAAATTGTCCAAAAAACCGACTTATCCAATAAATTGGTTTTAAAATTTTAGACAAAGAAGAGTGCTCTCTGCTATCCGATATGAAATTAAATTATCCTCTTATTGAATAGCATAGTAATTTATATATTGCTCCAACAAGCAGCACAACCAACAGAAATTGTCCAACATGTGCTGCTGCTTGCTTACCATCAATTTCATGGAGTGCACTTTCTTTAAATTTAGCACAATTTATCCCTTCCTTTCTTGGAATTAGTCTTTTTTGGCCATTGCATATGTTACAATTTTTTTGAGTTACACAGACGACTTTCTTGGTTTTGCAAATAACCAGGTGATCCCAACATACAATAATATTCATATATTTATTTATTATTATGGGGAACTACGTACACTGATCAACGACCACAGCAGTGGAACTTATTATTAAGGTTCATATATAGACTATCGATGCCACAATGATAAGCTTCTCATGTGCATGTGCATGGATGCTTGCAAGCATAAATGTGCTAATTATATATGAGGACATCCAGTGCACCTGCAAATGCCATCATCATCGCAGTATCCTTCTACTCCACAAAAAATGAAAGAACATGTATCTCGGCATAGGTCGTCTGTGCAAACATAATCGTCGACAAATGAAGCCGGTGGCTCATCATAAGCAACAGCTGCTGCTGCTGCTGCTGCTGCTTTTTCTTCTTTTGTTGCCATCCCTCCTATATATGTATATATATATATCAAAGAAATAACCAAGAAAGAAAATATGTTCAATTTAGTTAGTTGGTACTTGATATTAAGAGCCTGACATAAGGGTTGTTGTCTAAATGCAATGTTATTGATCAAATCTTATATATACAGAATAAGTAATGTTATTTGCACCTCCAAATTGTCCATCCAAACCATTTCTTCTTATGTGACAGTTAAAATTGTATGTTAAATAGCATTATATGACATCTAATATATCAGCTAACATGACAAATTTTAACCCAAAAAATTAATTATCCATTTTTTTAATATTAAAATTAATTTTAATTTTAATTTAATATTAATGTTAATATTAATATTAATGTTTATTATAATATTGATTTTCATTTTAACTTTAATATTAACATTAATTTTAACGTTCAAAATTAAAATTACTATTAATACTAACACTAATATTAATAGTAACAATAAAAAAATTAGATAATTAATTTTTTGGATTAAAATTTGTCATGTCAGCTGCTATGTTATATGTCACATAATGCTATTTAACACACCACGTCAGCTGTCACGTAAACAAGAATAGTTTAGAGAGGGAATTTAGAGATGCAAATAGCATTACTCTGCAGGATAATAATATATTAATCAAGACATGAGAACATAAAAGAAGAAAGTTCAATCGATTAGAGAAGAACCGTAGGTGAGGAGCAACACAATGAAGAGGATTGGAAACATAAATTTCTGAGATGGCACCATTATGGCAGCAAAGATGGTACTGCAAATTAATGTATACCTAAAATTGATTGCTAACTAGGTGAGGTGATTGTGTGAAGCATAGTAGAGTTTGTTTCTTAAATAGATGTTAGCCATCATAGAAGATTTCATTCTTTGTGAGCAAAAATGTCATTATCATTTCTGATACGGAAAGGATCTGTTGCCACAACCATCTCGGTTCTAGGAGCCTGCATTTGTTGCCGAGGTTAACGTTACAACACCTAAACATTATGAAAAGGATCTTATAGCCGGCTAAGCAGGATTTGTTGCCAGAGTTTAAGGGTTAACACCTTCTCAAGTACAAGGGTTTAATTATTGTATACGTTCTTCTTTTGTTTTTGAAGAGATGTTCTTTTGTCTTTGGCTGTTTTTGCTACAAGTCACTTCAATGTTTGTTATGATTCATTGGTTTTATTACAGTAATAACCAAAGTACACCCTTCAGCAAACTCAAGAATGAGTCATATATATATATATATATATATATATATATATATATACACAATACTCGGACTCCGCAAGCGGACAGGTAAAATAAATCCATGACAGAAAGTAATAAAAATTAAATCCTTGGCTGCGGAATAAATCTGTAAGTAAAAAATATATAAAATCAAACACAAATCAGCATTACTTCTTCTTTTTTTTCTTTTTTCTCACTAACCAAAAGTTGAAGTTGGGATCTTTTCGAAAAACTATTTTCATAATTGTGGCACCAATCAATGCCCATGACAAAGTTTTAAGTCACTGATACTTTTCGCCCCTAAGGTTTATTGGAAACAAAACACGAAAATCGTTTCTCAAACCAAGAAGCTAAGAGAGAGCCGAAGAAAAACACACAAAATTAAATTACCAAAATCACACAGAAAAATCATACGCAGGCAAAAGCGATTTTTTACGTGCAAAAGCGATTTTTTACGTAAAAAATTCAGATGAAAAAACCACGAACAAAAATGACGAGAAAGAATTACTCGAAACAATCTCCTCTTATGTAGCCGTCAATTTCCTCTTTATCTCTCCAATAGTTGTAAAGCATTATTGCCTCCTTTTGTAATGTTTAGAGATATATTTTAGGGTTAGAAAACACTAGCTTTAAATCCATAACTAATAGGTATTCCTATTATATATATGTAGGAATATTCAATCCAAATTCATTGAGGTATTTCTATTATATGTAGGAATACTCAATCCAACTCCGAAACGTTTTTCACATAGATTGAAAATTTCACTCACTCCAACAAGTTTTAAGTTCTTGATGTTTTTTGCCGAAGGAATGTTGATCAATTTTAAGATAAAAGTATCTACCCCGGAAGATGTAATGAAATGTTGATCAATTTCTATTCCTACCGTATGTCCTAGCCTAGGTGTAACACCAATCAGGATCACCAACTATATATCCAACATTGAAAATCTATATAAATGGGAAGAATACATATAATCAAAATAAAAAATATGGTTAAAGTCAAATATATAGTCAAAGGTTAAAGTCAAATATACTTTCCTTCAAGGACAATTGCGTTGGGAATCGGCCACGTCCTGCAAGCGTTCCGACACAGTGTCTGAGAGTGTCCGCAGCAAAAAATTTAGGCCAACCCACATGAGATAACTAACCCATGTCTAACAAACACCAAGCACAGATAAAGACAAGTATATGATGGTGATTACATCATCTGGACAAATCACAACCTTTATAACTAAGGTAAAATTACAAGATTGACAAAATCAATGTTGAACCATTTGTCCTAATAGATTCAACCCCCTCACCACACTCTAGAAGAAAAGAAAGAGATACAATTGAAATCACTTACCAACCCGTAGCAATCTCCCTGAGCGAAGGCGACGACTCCTTGATCAAATCCCTTTCTTCCTTCTGTCTTGGATGACGAGATCCTAAAAGTAAAGCACAGACTTTCTCTTAGATTTTCTGTGGACGAGCACCCCGAATCTCCAACTTATGCTATTCTTTGTGCCTCTACCCTCCTCCTATATTTATAGGATGATAAATCATATTTTAGGTCATAATATGATTTCCTATATAGAAAATATTTAAATAAGAATCATATTCCACTTAAAATAGATCAACACCAATTATGGACGTCCAAATATGGTCAAATTAAATATTTAATATAAATTTGAAATCTAATCAAATCTTACATTTAATGTAGATTTTTAAATTATATCAAATCAAATCTTTGACCATATTTGGGCTCCAAAATTCACCAAATCCAAATTGGATCCCAACAATCTCTCCCTCCAGTCTGATGAGAGGGTGTTGACCCGATGACTTCTCAACTGTACTCCATGCATGTCACTCCGCGACAGAGTTCCTGCTCCCCCATGCCACTGATCTCCGATCCCCCGAGTTGCTTTGCATCTTCCTTCGTCTACAGCTCATCAACCGTCACGTCGATGCTAGCTGCCAATGGTAGCACCTTCTGTACCACTGGAATTCTGCCGACATCAATGACCCGGCTGAGACCAAGTCCCTGATTATCAGCCTCACCGTGAGTCTTGACTGCATGTCCCCAACTTTCATCTTCCACCGAAATGTGTTAACGTTTCGACGAGCTTCTTCACCCTTGGCTGGCCCAACCAAGCGGACGGTGCGATTCTTTCGAGATTCAAACTCCTGAATCTGTCTACCTTCGTGTCTGAACTTGAAGCTCTCCCGTACTCATGCATCCTTGAGCAGAACATCACGCACTGTGCATGTCGTCGATAACCCATATCTCCTCCGGAACTGTGTGAATGGTGACGCCCCCGCCTCAGATCACTACTAGAAAAAGCGGGATTAGCGACGCATTTTAGCGACTCCATGCAAAAACGTCGCTAAATTAGCGACTCCATAAAAAACGTCGCTAGACGTCGCTAAATGGCGACATTTAGCGACGTTTAGAAACTTTTATTAAGATTTTAAAATATTAGTCGCTATAAGTTCAATTAAGGTCGCTAAACGTCGCTAATATGTCTAATTTAGCGACGTTTAGCAACGCATTTAGCGACATATATATTAAAAATATTTAGCAACGTGTTTAGCGACGTATATGATGTCGCTAAAGCTTATTTTAGTGACGTTGTTATTTGACGTCGCTAAACGTCGCTAAATTTTGGTTAATTAGGGCTCAGTTTTCTTTTTTCCCATCTGTCGAAATTTTCGAAAACTTTCGATTCCCCCCCGCTCTCCGGCGACCGGCTCTCCACGGCTGCGGCTACTCCGGCATCCCCCTCCTCCTCCTCGAGCTCTAGGTAAACCCTAACTCTCTCTCTCTCTCTCTTTCTCTCTCTTTCTCTCTCTCTCACAGGACACACACACTGACACAACACACACTTGACAGACACGACACACATACACAGACACTGACAGACATACACGACACACACACACAGACACATACACACACACACACACACACACTCACACAAACACTGACACAGACACAGATACGACACACACACACACACACACTGACACAAACACTGATCAGGACCTAGGGTTAGGGTTAGGTTTTTTGACCTGGGGTTAGGCTTTGGGTTTTTCTCCTATACATCTATTTTATGTATGCATTCAGATAACAATGGAGGAGAAGAAAATGTTGCAGAGTGTTCAGACATTGGTTTAAGTGTATTAGTTTAGGCTAACCAGTATAACTTGGCATTAAGTATAGATGGAGATCAGGTTCTGACCCTTGGTAGCAGTACCTGATACTGTGGGTACACAAGAGTGCATACTTTAGAGGGGGGACTTGTACATGTTGTGCAGACCTCACAAGTAGTAGTGGTGATTCTGTTGTTGTTTGGGCAGCTGTATCAGTACAAGAATGTGCTTGCTGGGTTGATGGGGGGTTTAGATATCAGTCATTGACAAAGGGAAGTTGGTATTAATTGTACAGGCAATTATAGGGGGGAGTCCCTCACTGCAGTTGTAGACTGCACCTATTGCAGTAGCCTGCTAAACCCTGTAGTTGGGTGTACAACAACTGATGGTTGTAGTTCTGCAGCAACAGTAGCAGATTGGTGGTTAAGGTTGGTGGTTAAGCATTATTTGAGAATTTGTATCAGGTTTAAGGGGTGTTGGAGTACTTAATAAGTATGGGTCATAGGACTGATCTCAGGATTAGGACCAGAGTGTATATGTAGTACCTTGTATCAGTTTATACGCTGTTATGCATATCAGATCAAACCCTCAGATAGTAGTAATGTTAAACTTTTTAATAAAGTAGTAGGTTGCTCTAAGGTAAGGGTGATATTGGTGTGTATAAGTTCTTTGAGTTGGTGACTGTGTTGGATACACAAACTGGTGTATCAGTGAATAGCTGATTGGTATCAGTTAGCTATTGTTAATTAGTACATATATATACTAATTAGTATATATATAGCCAAGTATTAGAGGTTGCAGACTTAGTTAGGGTCTGCAGGCATGTGTTTGGGTTAAGGTATAGCCAAGTATCGGGTAGGTGTTCATAGGTCACTTGTTGCATGCCAATACAGCCCTTAACTGATACTGTGGTATCAGGGATTTAATTGGCAAGAGTGATCAGTGCAATGCAGTTCAATTAGAGCACAACAGTGCTGTGAAGTGAACTGATACTGTGGTATCAGGGAGGAGTGACTACTATGGGTTGTAGTCCAGTGAGCAAGTATAAGATGTGAGTTGGGGTAAGGTAGGATATTAGTTAAGTTATACTAGTAGTATTTAGTATAGCTAATATTAACTAGTATACTTAGTAATAACTAGTATTAGCTAGGCATTAACTAGTATAAACTAGAATTCCTTAGTACGACCTAGAAGACATAGTGTAGCAAGGTATTAACCTAGTATTGACTAGTATAAACTAGTATGGATCTAGAAGTGGCTTAGAAACATCACCATGAACTAGTTAACCCTGTTTATCATTTCAAAACACTCATTAACATTTATATTCCATATCTAGGGCTCTTGGACTTTGATAAATGAAAGTATGTATTATATCAGTTATGAAATGAAAGTATTGCTTATTTTAGACTTTGATAAATGAAAGTATGTATTATATCAGTTATGATTTTTATAGTACGGTTAAGTTATGAAGTTCGGTGATAAACCACTGTATGTAATGATTTATATGATACATACTGTCATTTTTGCAGAAGTATCTAGAAATAGATATGAATTACTATCTGTGTCATCGTTCGTGGATGTACAACCGTCATCCTGATGACATGTGCGGTGTGCGGGATGAATTCATTGAGGGTGTACAGCAGTTCCTGCAGTTCGCCAAGGCGTTCCCTCAGTACATGGACGGTACCAAAATTAAGTGTCCGTGTGTGAGATGTCGCAACAGGAAATATCATCCAGAAGTGGAAGTTACATATCATTTATACTCGAAGGACTTCACGCAGAATTACTATCAGTGGACCACGCACGTGTAGCGTCCCGTCCTCCCGGTGCGGAGAGCGCGGCTAAGAAACACAAGACGGTATCGTTCGATCGGGATAGATTGAATTAAGAACTCGTCCTCGTTATGGATTTGTTTCTTCGGAATCAATTCCCATATTCAGTGGACCGTGCCCCCGGGATCGACTTAGCGGCAGAGTCAGGAGGGACCTCTCCGCTGCTATCTTTTATTGCCTCGGTTTTCGATGTCGCTTGTTGTTTTCGTGCTTTGAGTTGGTTTTGGGATTTGCTTGTTTTCCTTGAACGGTTTCGATGGTTTTCATTGTTTTCGTTCATTGAATTGCACTTCAATTCCGAGATTTGGAAAAGTGGAAGAGGTATTGATCGAGCTGTTCGTAATACAGGTGAACGAGAAGTAGGCGGCTTGCGAGCGGAGTCATGAAGCGCCTCTTTCCTTCTCCCTTCCAAACATCCAAGTGAGTGGCTACCATCCCGATTAGCTAGCCCTGCTTCCAAGCTTCACACCCTAAAAGCTTGAACTATTCTTTGCCCGATCAAACGATACCAAGTAATAATAAAAGAAACCAAGATAAAAAGAGAATAGGCTTGGACTATATTGCTTGTCAATCAAACTTGTGAACTGTTATCATATCGTATGCTAGCTCATTGCAAATATTCTATAAACCATGCTAAGTATAGAACACATCTTATATATGCATACTTGTTCATGGAGGCTATGCAAAATGAATTATGCATTACTCGTGTTGCCTCAATTTCGTGAAGTGATAAATTTAACTAAAACATCGTGTGTTCGATCATGGACAACTTGTGCACAAGGATATAAGTTCTGCGGACGGTCGCTGGGGCACTGGCACCGATTCGACCTGGGCAGACTTCGTGTTTATAGTCAAATCGTGTGCGGACTGGATAACTTGCAACGCATCGTGTTTTATGAGCTCTTCGTGTTTTCTCGTTGCATGTTATCCTTGTCCTTGACTAGTCCATTATGGCAACAAGACAATGATCCTCGTGTGTATATGCTTGCAATGCCTCGTGTGTTTGTCGTGTGATTAAGGCTTGCAATGCATCGTGTGTTCAACGTGTATATTTAAACCTGTTGCAAACTAACTTGTGTCTTCGTGACAGGGAAGGCAAGGTAAGTATTGTGCAGGTAGTTCAGACGGGCAGGTAAAATCCACCGAACGGTGGCACGTTCATTTCAGTAAATTCTATATGCTGCTTACTTGTAAATGAACTAAGGCAAGATAGAAACCCAGAAAATATGCATGCTTTATTAAACAACGTGTTGATTGGTATAGTTCGGTTAGCTCGCCTTCACCAGCATGTTTCGATATGCTGACCCTCGTTGAAACAGGTTCTCCGTACCAAGGCGAACCGAGCGAGGAGCCGAAGTCGTCTTCCCGATCCAGTCCAACTGTTGGCGCATCCTGACCGCGCCGTATTTTGAAGCACTTGAACCAGGAGCTTGCACTCTTCATACACAATGCAGCTTCGTGGCAAAGCCGTCCTCCAGCCTGGAGGTCTATACATTTTGTGTTTATAAAGGGATGTAATGTACAGGACTGCTATCTCATTTTGAGTCAACACTTTTGTAAGCCCGTGCGGCAAATTAGCTGACTCGTTCAGGAGTTTGTAATAGATGTTCATTATCAATAAAGAGAACTTTTTCATGTTTCAAATCTGTGTTTCAATTTATCTGCGTACTCTGAATATGTGCTTGTTATGCAAATCATTAAAGCCTTGTGCGGGCGCAACCCCAGGCCCACACGGCGGTCATGATTCGGGGGACGCCTCAAGTGATTCTACGGAATTGGGTCGTGACATAGTGGTATCAGAGCACAGATTCAAGTTCCTTAGACTCGTGCTGGAAAAGTTCCTTTAACGATCAAATTCCTGTGCGAACTCTTGAACTCGCTAGGCCAAAATGAGATAGATTCATGCAATAAGTCCATAATACATTATGATTCTAATCTAATTTACCTTCTTTTGAAGGAATGGTACCAGCGCAATCTGCAGCGCAAGCACCGAACGAAACGCAAGAAAGTAGTTCGGGCACTTCGGGAAGCTCTCGGAGCCAGCGAGGCATATCTCAAGTCGACCCGCTTGAGCGGGTAATGCAAATGTTAGAAGAGCAACGACAAAGAGATGATGCTCGCCAAGCCAAGTTCGAAAGCAATCTAGAGACCCGATTCTCAGTCCAACAGAAGCAGGTAGATACCCTGCAACAGATCGTTCAGACTTTGGCTGCCAACCATTCTACCACAACAACAACGACTCCGGTGGAACAGCCCGTGCTTGAAGTTGAGACGCCGAAAATTCCAAGGACGAGGGACGTGACTGCCTTCGACTTTGGCCACTTCAAGAAAGTCTGCAACACCCCATTCAACGGGACTGAGGAGCCAGTGGTGGCTCTAGATTGGCTAGCCGAGCTTGAAGACCACTTTCATCTACTGGTGGTCCCCGAAGAGAAGCGCGTCGCCTGCGCGCAACTACAGCTCCGCCTCAACGCACACGATTGGTGGAACGTGCATCGACGATCTCTCCAATTTGATCACGGAGAGGAGGCGATCTCGTGGACGACTTTTCATGCCGCGTTCGAAGAGGAGTTTGTACCCCCTCCAGTACAACGACAAATGGAAAACGAGTTCGTGCAGCTGAGGCAGGGCAGTATGACAGTTAAGCAATACTCCGCCGAATTCAATCGACTCTCCAAATTCGCTAGGGCCTATTTACCTGATGCAGCGAGTCAAGCCAGAAGGTTTGAAGGCGGTTTGCGCCCTGCCATCCATGGGCACGTGGTCAATAATCAGTATGGAACCATGCGTGAAGTCATGAATCACGCCCTATCTCTTGAACCCCAATATCCTCACGTTTCTGCCGGCGCTGTGCATACCTACAATCACAAACGCCATAGCGACGAGAGAGGAAACACCGCCACAAAACGCCGAAACAACGGTGGTCAGCGGAGGGCAAATCCCAACCAAGTGTGTCAATACTGCAACAAACGTGGGCACGCCTTCAATCAGTGCCGTAAGAGACTTGGGTTATGTCTCGCTTGTGGCAATCTAGTCCATGCCATTAGTTCCTGCTCGAACCTTCCTGATCATCGCCCGCAACGAAATAATCCCTAGCGGTAGGCACTATTCCTAAGTTTCGGGACGAAACTTCCAATTGGTTGGGTAGGATGTAGCGCCCCGTCCTCCCGGTGCGGAGAGCGCGGCTAAGAAACACAAGACGGTATCGTTCGATCGGGATAGATTGAATTAAGAACTCGTCCTCGTTATGGATTTGTTTCTTCGGAATCAATTCCCATATTCAGTGGACCGTGCCCCCGGGATCGACTTAGCGGCAGAGTCAGGAGGGACCTCTCCGCTGCTATCTTTTATTGCCTCGGTTTTCGATGTCGCTTGTTGTTTTCGTGCTTTGAGTTGGTTTTGGGATTTGCTTGTTTTCCTTGAACGGTTTTGATGGTTTTCATTGTTTTCGTTCATTGAATTGCACTTCAATTCCGAGATTTGGAAAAGTGGAAGAGGTATTTATCGAGCTGTTCGTAATACAGGTGAACGAGCAGTAGGCGGCTTGCGAGCGGAGTCGTGAAGCGCCTCTTTCCTTCTCCCTTCCAAACATCCAAGTGAGTGGCTACCATCCCGATTAGCTAGCCCTGCTTCCAAGCTTCACACCCTAAAAGCTTGAACTATTCTTTGCCCCGATCAAACGATACCAAGTAATAATAAAAGAAACCAAGATAAAAAGAGAATAGGCTTGGACTATATTGCTTGTCAATCAAACTTGTGAACTGTTATCATATCGTATGCTAGCTCATTGCAAATGTTCTATAAACCATGCTAAGTATAGAACACATCTTATATATGCATACTTGTTCATGGAGGCTATGCAAAATGAATTATGCATTACTCGTGTTGCCTCAATTTCGTGAAGTGATAAATTTAACTAAAACATCGTGTGTTCGATCATGGACAACTTGTGCACAAGGATATAAGTTCTGCGGACGGTCGCTGGGGCACTGGCACCGATCCGACCTGGACAGACTTCGTGTTTATAGTCAAATCGTGTGCGGACTGGATAACTTGGAACGTATCGTGTTTTATGAGCTCCTCGTGTTTTCTCGTTGCATGCTATCCTTGTCCCTGACTAGTCCATTATGGCAACAAGCCAATGATCCTCGTGTGTATATGCTTGCAATGCCTCGTGTGTTTGTCGTGTGATTAAGGCTTGCAATGCATCGTGTGTTCAACGTGTATATTTAAACCTGTTGCAAACTAACTTGTGTCTTCGTGACAGGGAAGGCAAGGTAAGTATTGTGCAGGTATTTCAGACGGGCAGGTAAAATCCACCGAACGGTGGCACGTTCATTTCAGTAAATTCTATATGCTGCTTACTTGTAAATAAACTAAGGCAAGATAGAAACCCAGAAAATATGCATGCTTCATTAAACAACGTGTTGATTGGTATAGTTCAGTTAGCTCGCCTTCACCAGCATGTTTCGATATGCTGACCCTCGTTGAAACAGGTTCTCCGTACCAAGGCGAACCGAGCGAGGAGCCGAAGTCGTCTTCCCGATCCAGTCCAACTGTTGGCGCATCCTGACCGCGCCGCATTTTGAAGCACTTGAATCAGGAGCTTGCACTCTTCATACACAATGCAGCTTCGTGGCAAAGCCGTCCTCCAGCCTGGAGGTCTATACATTTTGTGTTTATAAAGGGATGTAATGTACAGGACTGCTATCTCATTTTGAGTCAACACTTTTGTAAGCCCGTGCGGCAAATTAGCTGACTCGTTCAGGAGTTTGTAATAGATGTTCATTATCAATAAAGAGAACTTTTCCATGTTTCAAATCTGTGTTTCAATTTATCTGCGTACTCTGAATATGTGCTTGTTATGCAAATCATTAAAGCCTTGTGCGGGCGCAACCCCAGGCCCGCACGGCGGTCACGATTCGGGGGACGCCTCAAGTGATTCTACGGAATTGGGTCGTGACAGCACGGAGAACTTGTATCCCTAGCATCAGAGTCGGAGCCCTATGTGGAGCCGTATATGGATGTCCACGACCATGATGCTTACAATAATGGGTTGGTGAACATGGTTTATGATGCGGCGGGGCCTACTTTCAATCCGGACAATTATGATGCGGCGGAACCTAGTTTCAATCCGGACAATTATGATGCAGCTGAAGAGGCACCGAATGCCGATGCTGTAAAGTTTATGAAGTTGCTGGAGAATGCAATGACTCCACTATATTCTGGTTGTGACGATCATTCACCGTTGGAGGTGGTTACAAGATTATTGAGCATCAAGTCCGATTTTAACATGTCGCAAGAATGCTATAATCGATTGCTCGATTTGATTATAGAGATCTTGCCCGAGGGTGCAAAGTTGCCTAAAGACTTCTATCGATCTAAGAGGATGGTGAGATCGCTTTGGATGGGATACGAGAAAATCGATGCATGTCGCAACGGGTGCATGTTGTACTACAAAGACGACAAGGATGAAGATGCGTGCAGATTCTGTGGTACTGATCGCTACAAGGCTAGTGTAGAATGCTTTGAGATATGCATCACATTTCGACTGTAGAATGTACTATATATTTGTGTTTCTCTATATTCATCATATGTTGTTATCAGATATGACAGGACGACGCGGAGGATTCGGCAGGTCCCGAGGTAGACAGAGTGCTCCTCCGGTACTGCCTACTGTTGGTTTCGGATCATCGTCGCCCAGTACTCCAGTATATCGATCGCTCATATCTCCGACTGTTGGGACGAGTAGTTCCAGGCGTGATAGTACACCCTCGTCCAGCGTTCCTCCTGCTGAAGGAACCATAGGGACAGATGAGCATGTCGAGGAGGTCGTGCCCACGTTGTCCCTGCATCAGCAAGATCCTCCATGCGCACCTCTGGAGGAGACGAGGACAGAGATTTGGGCCGACGGTACAAAGTAAGTCAATTAGATGGTTTAGTATAATATATATCGTGTAGTTCTTTATTCATCGTAGATTGACTTTTTCAGTATTCTAAATTATTATCTCTGTATAGATATCGTCCATCGTCGGTTCAGAGACGCCTGGGCCAATTTCTGAGGAACAACTACGGTGGCCCTTGGATCAACTACTCTGAGGCTCCGGAGGAGAGGAAGGCATTCTGGTTTGCGCACTTCCAGGTAAAAGTATATTAAATAAATCCTCTAATTTATGCATATTATATAACTTATCCGTGATGCTAACTTACTAAATTATTTATTGTAGCAAACGTATTTTTATCCACCACACTGGGCCGAGTTGATCGAGCGGCTCTGTTTGATAATAAATGGAAGAAATAAAAGTAGGTTTATACGAAACCCTTTCTTAGGTTTACAAACAAGAAGTACTATTAATCCTATACGAGGATGTTGAATACAAAATTTAATCTGGGTAAATATTGCTATAGGAGTCTGATCTGCAGTCGATCACTTTGTCCCTTGGACCACACGATGATGATGAAGTACCGTAGAAGAAGTAGAAGCTTCAGAAATTGCAGGAAGGAGTGGATGCTCGATGCCGAAATCGTCGATCATAACTCTCTGTCTATGCTCCTCTATCTTCGACCTCCTGGCTTCTGTGCTATAGGTTTCCGACCTTCGACCCTCGACCTCTGTCAATAGAGGTCTCTATTTATAGGGTTTTAGTGACAGTAACCGTCCAGTCGGCGTAGAAGCCGGACAGTGGAGAGTGTAGCACTTTTTACGCGGCGGTTATAATAACTGCCACCCACATGTAGATGATCTTCGACTCTGCGTGTGACGCGTGTCCCATAATGAGAAAATGCGTATAACTGCTGCGAAGATCACGGCATGCAAGCCACGTAGGTAACTGTCCCTTGCGTAGAAAATGTTAGCATAGAAGCCAATAACTGTCACTATGAGGTAGAAGCCAAGTAGTTGTTCCGATGGCGTAGAAGCCGAGTAGGCGTAGAAGCCAGGTTGGCGTAGAAGCCAGGTTGGCGTAGAAGCCGAGTAGGCGTAGAAGCCAGGTTGGCGTAGAAGCCAGGTTGGCGTAGAAGCCGAATTATTGTCGAGTTGGCCTAGAAACCAAGTGGGCGTAGAAGCCTTGTAGGCGTAGAAGCTTGATGCTGCATGGATAGGTAACCAGCGTAGAGATGGCTATCTATCCTCCTTTGACTAAGGTCTTGAGCGTATTCTGGACCAGATAACCTGTTCACGTACCTTTGCAAATATAGCCTGAGTTGGCGTATTTTGAGGAGATAGCGTACAGCGTGCTCCTATAGCTGAAAATAGCCTGATGGCATAATATGCAGAGGTGATGATGTGGACGTATTAGCCGTAATCATGAATCACCCAGTCTTTGAAAATAGAACCAAATCTTGTGCATTAAATGCAGAGATCTGCCCCCATTCTGAACATTAAATGCAGAGACGTGCCTCGAGCCCTGTACGAAGAGCAGCTTTTGACGTGGCAGTTTGTTTTGTCTTCTGCTGAGCGTAAAAGCTCACATCTGCCTGTATAAAACTAGGCAGCGTATTACCTTGAATGCGTAAAAGCAATTATCTCAAGGAAATGTCACTAAACGACAGTCTGGGTCTCTGTGCCGAACCATCATTACAGCCGTCGTCTGGATAGTCGTGCAGTACTCTTTGTCAGGAGTCAGGTTCACTGCATGATCTGACAGATTCATTTGAGGAATACGAAGCTTTCCTCGTACGATTCATTCGAGGGATACGAAGCATTCCTCGTATAACTTCCCGCTGCATTAAAAGCGAGCAGGTTTTACGCCAAAGTGGCGATATAACAATCTTTTTACGCTAAAGCAGTCTGAAAATACTGTATTACGCGGATTATTTTGGAGCTTGTATTTTACGCTGTATTAGCGGTAAAGCTCTGCTGTACGCCGATGGCTCTGAAGTCATATTTTACGTCGCCCAGCACTGAAATGTTGCGTATAATTCTACAGCGTATTTTTCATGCTTCTACAAGACCCCCTTCAAAGTTTTCAAATTCCTCGTAATTTGAAACACTTTGAATGAAGCATGAAACGGTCAAGTCTGACTCGTTCCTCGAGGCTGATTTCTTGGCAGATTTTTGGGGATTTATTGGGATTCGGTGTGTTCTCTTTTGCCTATAAAAAGGCTGATGAGTTAACCTGTTCTTCCCATATTTCCTTCACCACACAGAGATGATTGCCAAGGTTTGTCTTGCTGACTTGAGGAAGAAGAAGAAGATCATGTTCTTCCTGTTCATAAGGAGCCGTAGAAAGAGGCATCTTCGAGCAAATGTCCTCTGCAACGATGGATCATTGAAGGATATCATAGCTTCCTTTGCTCGGGATGATCAACAACTTCATATGGCGATTCGTCCAGGAGAGAGGAAGAGTCGTATTAGACCACACAGCTTGCAAGCTGTATTTTCTTCCATCAGGACGATGGACGAGGGCAGACAAACTGGCCCCGTCTTCCAGTATTGAGTTGGGTCTAAAACCTCAACTCAATCTGTCATGGCGTATGGATGATGGGTTTGTGTAATTGATACACGCCCAGTTCTGTATCCTCCCACCATTAATCATTTTCTTGTTAATCGGTCGCAGAAACCGATTAACTACTGAAGAAGACGGATAAAGATCTCCACCACTGCGAGAACCTGGCAGAACAGATTCTTGGCACGATCTTTAAATGAGGAGGAGAAACCCTTTGTAGACGGGATTTCCCTCATATGTAATCATGATGATGAAAAACCCTTTGTGGACTGGATTTCCCTCATATGTAATCATGATTAATAAAACTGTCTTCTTTTATGCATCTTGATGATTTTGCCATATTTGCTGTGATAAAGTCTGAATAATGTGCAGCTTCGACACGTCTGAATAACTTTACGTCGACTCTGATAAAAAGAGTATCTGGTCTCGTCCCGTCTTTTACGCGTAATTGAGGACGCGTAGAAAACTGCTTATCATTTAAGTCGCATATTCGAACTGTCATGCTGTTTTGAACGAAGATTTGCGTAGAATTCTGAACTGTCACTTCTATGATAAGAAGAATTCTTGTTCAGACCATCATCTTCAAGAATAATTTCTCGAAAATCCCTTGAACTAGGGCGAGAAATGGCTGTCGAAACTGAGTCGCCATCTTGAACTGTAGAGAAAATATTCAGACTGGATTTTGGATGAACTTCCAATCGACCCAAGAAGAAGAGTCATCTTCAATGCTGAACTCTGTATGCTTTGGGTACTTGGGATATTTTGTAGCCAAGAAGGAGCATTGCTGCGTAAATCCTTGTAACTGGCCATCTTGAGAATTGTTCAGATATACGCGTACTCTGGTCTGCGTATTTTAAGATATGCGGAAAGTCATAGATCTGTAGTATCTGTATTTTCTGAGCGTAGAACCGTAGGTTTGTAGCCTCTTGAGCGTAAAAGCTGCTGAGCATAAAAGCATCCGGGAGTGAAACTGTAGATTCATAGCTTCTGAGCAAAAAATCGTAGACTTATAGTCCCTCGAGCGTAAAAGCTTCCGAGCATGAAATCATAGATTTGTAGCCTCTGAACGTAAAGTCGTAGGTTTGTAGCCTCTCGAGCGTAAAAGCTACCGAGCATAAAAGCATCCGGGCGTAAAACCATAGACTTATAGTCTCTGAGCGTAAAATCGTAGACTTGTAGCTTCTCGAGCGTAGAACTCCTGAGCGTAAAATCATAGATCTGCTCTGTGCGTAAATTTTGGATCAGTGACTGTCCGTCTCCTCCTTTTCAAATGATAGGTTGACGTGTCCTCAAATCATAACCGAATATTAAATATCGGATTTGGTTAGGGATTCGAGGAGTCTCTCTGAACTCTATAAATACCCTAGGGCCTTCAGAGAAGAAACTCTTCACCTGTCTTTTGCAAGAAACCCTAGCTTTCCAAGAATCTTTCCTCTTCGTCTCTTTTTCAAGAATACTGAGTTTTAGCAATGGCACCGAAACAATCTTCCACTACCAAAGGAAAGAAGGCGGCCTCCTCTTCTCGTTCCTCTGCTCAAGCACGAGCGACTCCCGTTGGGCAGAACGAACCTCGATCGGAACGAAGTGTCCCACCGTCCAGCTGTGCACCGGGAGTTATAGGTAAAGCTTTTGGGACAAGAAAACGAAGGAAAATCCTTCGCACACGTTGTACGTGAACACGCTAGGTCATCTTCTGTGCTGAGAGCCTCTTCGAGGAAGATGATGCACAGAGATGTTTTATCATTTACGCCCACATTCCTAATGTGTCAGCATAAAAACTCCATATTTTTGCAGTCTGGCGTAAAAGCTTTGACTGTCGAAATTTGGCGTATACCACAAACTTTGAATGTTACGCTCTGGATGAAAATTACGGCGAAACAACTCAAATTTCGGCAGTCTGGCATAAAATCGTAGACTGTATACTACCAACCTTGAATTTTATGCCTAGGAAATAGGTTCCCGCGAAAAAACTCAAGTATTTACAGTCTTGGCATAAAAGCACAGACTGTTAATCTTTGGCGTAAGCTGCAAGACTGTAATGTCTAGTGTAGAACCTGACTTGTTTTTCTTGCATTTTGTAGTGGACTTGCAGATACCTCTGTTGGCTGATGTGATGGGTTCTGCAGCTGGGATGCTGAACTCCAATTACCTGGAAGATTTGTCCCATGTGACCTTCCCAATTTTCGGACCCCAGTACCTTGAAGGAAGGGGAATCCTGATATCGTCTCAAGGAGAGCGAATACTGTTGAGCATGATCAACGGAGAGTCCCTGACGTATATAGATGGGGAAAAGTATATAAAACCAGCCTTCTTGTTCGGGGATATGATTGATAAACAATCCCAGACGAAGCCCAAGAAGGAAGACTGGGTTTTTACTGCTGGGGGCTTGGTCCTGTACCTGCCCAGGATGCCGAGAGATTATCCTATCTCGACATTCTTCCACGCTACACATCCGAGGAGGATGTCGTGGACTCTGACCCCTTATCTTCACGGCCGGCCGAGGAAGATATTTTATCAGAAAGGGTCTGATCCAGGATCATTTGTGAGCCGCCCTTCTGGATCTGTGATGCCTTTCAGGGGATTGTATCCGGGCAGTGTTCCTAGTGAAGACACTTCACTGCTTCAACCAGTCCAATTACCGACTTTCTGCAATGACTTCATGGGGCATGGAGGAGTATACCCCAAGGTTAATCCTTGGACCAATGGGTGGGTTACCCCTACAAATCTTCGATGGATTCGTTTAGCTGCCTGGGCCCTGAAGCATTTTCAGACTAAGCTGGAGAGCATCGGTCTGTACGCGGCTGTGGAGGCTACCAGTGTTGGGTTACCTCTCAATCCCAACCTATTTTTGGCTTTGTTTCAGCTTCTGTCTGTAGTGCCCCGCTCCGCGTAGGCACTATATACAAGTGAGATCATCTTGCTTGCTCGAACGGAAGTCTTCTCGGAGAGTTCCCGACCGATTAATCAAGGTGAGTGGGCAGAACTGCATTCTCTGATTCTTGCACGACTTAATAATGAATCTGAGTTTTTGAATGCTTGCATGCTAAGAAGATTGTTTTATAAGAAGAATGATAGAACCGACTCAGTATGCTAATAAGAGAACTCACATAGCTTGTCATCGAAACGAATATGCTGCCTAACTAAGTGAATATGTATGCTTGTCCGAAATAAGATGGAACCATTGCTATGCTAAGAAGATAGAACTGCATGTTTTACTTGATGTGATAATAGACCCGTGCCATGCTAGTCTCAACTGAAAGATCGTTCATATGTTTGTTTGTCATCGTGTTCATATGGATTGTCCGAAACGAATATGCTGTCTTGAATGCTTGTTTCGATGCGAGAGTAAATGCTTGTCTTGTGTGTGTGCTAGACTAGTAGCCCGCCTGACGTCCGGTCCTACGGGATCTTGGGGGTGCGGCTATTAGGAATGTGATAAGATGATTGAATGTGATATGTCATGTTGTGTGCTTTTGTGAAAAAGATATGTGGGTGCTTGCGGTGGATGGGGGACAAACGATATGTAGGAGACTAATATCGCGCCCTGAGCTCGGGGCGAGGGTATTAGGATGGTGGATGGTGATGCGATGGGGTAAGACTAATAGTGCGCCCTGATGTTCCGACCCTACGGGGTCAGGGGGGCGTGGCTATTAGAGGGAGGTGGTGCTTCTGTTGAGAAGAGTTGTGTCTGTACTTGAGTAGTTCATGGAGATAGCTGCATTCAGGTCGTTAGGGAGCATGCTAGGCTAGCCTTCTTGCATACCTAACTGTTTGATGCAGAGACGGACAGGAAACTAAAGAACGATAAACATATATGTTTATGCAATTGTTGCTAACTTGTATGTCTGCTGCAGGGATAACCGTTCGGCCATGGGGTAAGAAATATGAGTTTATGCATAAGCCTGCTTATTCATTTTGTCTGCATCGTAGAGACCACCTGTTAGCGCTTCATGCATTGCATTCGGTCGGACAATGAGACTATTAGTGCAGAGCTGAACCTTGGCTACGGCTGCTTCGGTAGTAATGTGCAACCATGAGTCACAGCTGCTAATAGGATCAGAATGTGAGTCATTGGTTAGCTGGATTACCGCTACCGATCCTGAGTTACTCGGGGACCGACCTCTGATTGATAGTTAACTTGTGTGCTTGAATGATAGTCCCTAAATGCTGCTTGTCCCTAGAATCATTAGATATAGTTCACCGAATACGCTGCGCACACCCGAACAGGATTCCTGGTGCTTGAATTGGTTGCCTCGATTGATTGGTTGTTTGATTCTGTTTTCAAAGAATGTTTCCAAATACACAGAAATATGACTCTGCTAGCAAACTGCATGTAAAGAACCTAAGTAAAACTAGCAAGATCACTAGTAATGCAATGTTTTGCCACATGATTACTTAGTGTGGGTTTCAGGGGGTGTAGCTTCTGTTCAGTTGCCTTATCTCACCAGTACTTGTATAAAGTGCTGACCCACCAACAGTTTGCTTGTTCTCAGGTGCTTGTTCGTCTGAGGAAGCGATAGCCGTGCCTCATCCCAAGGAGCCGGAAATCTGGAGTCGTTGCCTTGAGCCGCATCGAGTTTGTGCCTGCTTTGAGCTGCTTTCAGATAGAGGGACATAATGTATGGAACGGTGTTATTATAATCGAGAGAAGAGTGCTTGAGCGAATTGTAACCTCGGCCATGCGCCGCTTGTAACACTTTCGATTATCAATAAAAAGAGCTTGCTTTTCATGTGCCATTGTGTTCTTTACTTTTCTGCAATGTTATGTGCCGCTGCTTCAGTATCGAATAGCTTACTTGCCCTTGTTCAAAGCTTTGGCCTTGTGCAAGCGCACTTTAGGCTTGCACGGCATCACGTCCCGATGAGAACAATAGGCCCGCGGGAGAGCTGTAACGTGGTGATTCATGTTCAGATTGGGACTATTAGGCTTGCGGGAGATTGGGGCGTGACACTGTCGATGACACAGAGGTGCCCGACTTTGAAGAGGAAACATTTTTGGGTGCCGGCTCGCCTAAAACGGTTCCGATATCTCGAGAGGAGGATAAGCCTATCATTACGACTATGCCTCCTTTAAGTATGCCAGCCACTTCGACCGTTGTCGGTGCCTCTACTTTTGTCGCGCCCTCTACTGAAGCGACGACTGTGACGACACCCTCTGCAGTCGTTCCTGGAAGAGGATTCTCTGATATTGCAGCCACTCCCAGCGTCCAATCAGATTTTGCCATGCTGATTGAGCAGTATACTAGTATTTTCTATACCACCTTGAAAACGCTGATATAAATGGTGCTGGAGAAGAATCTAGGCTTCGAGGCTCTGAAGACGTCCTCCAACTTCAGTATAGCGCAGATTAGATATTTCAACGATAATAACAGAGCTGATGTGCTAGAGCAAATAGTTAATGGTTTGGAACAACCCATTAACGATTATTTGCAACTATCTCGAGGCAGCATCGACGGTCTCGTTCAATCTAGGTATGACTCCTTAACTGCAGAGTTTGCTGGACAATTGGAATCTCTGAACAAATCCGTCCAGGACCAGCAGCAGGAGATGGATCAAGAGCGTGCCATATTGGGGTATGCCATTCCCTACCTGGCTAAGTGTGAGGCCGAATATGAGGAAAAGGCAGCGAGGGTCCGCAAATTGGAAGATGACCTCGTTAAGGCCAAGGAGAAGGCTCACTCTTTATCAGCAGCTCACGATGTGTTGAAGGACCGAGTGGAAGCGGCTCAGCAAAACCTGACACATGTGGGTGTCGTCCACGCAGGTTTAGTACATGCTCGGTCCGAGCTATCTGCTTTGAACAATGAGGCGGCAAGATTGGAGCGGGCTCGCGCTGACATCTTGAACTCCAGGGATGAGAGAATGGCCTCTCTGGCGCAACAGATTCGCGACTTAACTGCTCCTCCCAAATGATGTACCTTTTGCTTTTCTATGTAATTTGCTCTTTCTGGAAATAAAGAGACTTTATCTGACTTTGGTGGACCCATCATTTTTGGATATAAATGACAGGCTAGGGTGAAAGTGATATCAGAGGTAATATGGACGTGATATACTTTCGGTAAGCTTCAGCTGGACATATCTATTCAGAGGATATATGGACATGATAGAATATGATCCAACTAAAATTTGTACACAAAACACTATCAGAGGTAATATGGACGTGATAGGTTTTGATGTTCCAAATTAGTTTAGACATATCTATTCAGAGGTTATATGGACATGATAGAATATGATCCAACTAGTTCATTGGAAGTAGTATTGTCAGAATAAGATCTTCACCATACTCCATTTGAGCAAAGGAGATTAAGCATAGTACCTTTTCAGGAATTTGCCGTTGATAGGAGCCATTAACAAGTCTCCATTAGGCTTGGCTAATCTGTAAGCGCCGTTTGAGAACGTCGTCTCGATCACATAAGGGCCTTCCCATTTGGGCTGGAATTTACCCTTACTCTTGTGAGTAATGATCATTGGCCTTCTCACGGCTAGAACTAGCTCGCCAACTTTGAACACTCTTTCCTTTACTTTTTGATTAAAAGCTCTGGAAATGCGTGCTTGGTAGAACGCGATGCGTTGTTGAGCTAGAAGGCGTTTCTCGTCTAATCCTTCCAACTCTTGAAGCCGTAGTCGATCATTATTCTCCTGAGTCAACTCATTAGCTACTGCTATTCTGAGTGACGGAATTTGGATTTCAATGGGGAGAACTGCTTCACTCCCGTAGACCAATGAGAATGGGGTACAACCTATCGGTGCTCGAATCGTTGTGCGGTATGCCCAGAGACATTCTCCTAGCTTCTCATTCCAATCTCTTTTTTTTGAAGAGACGAACTTCTTCAAGAGTTTGATAATGGTTTTGTTGAAGGCTTCCGCCAAACCATTAGCAGCAGGATTGTATGCCGTAGAGGCCATATTTTGTATCCGATTTTTATCGCAAAACCGGTGAAACGCTTGGCTGATGAACTGAGGCCCGTTGTCATGAATTATCCTTCGGGGAATCCCAAAGCGATAAATGACATGATCTTGATGAAGTTGATCACATTGGATGTCTTCACCTCAGCCAAAGGGACTGCTTCTGTCCATTTAGAGAAATAATCCGTGATGGCCAATATGAACCGATGACCTCTGGAAGAAGACGGGTGAATAGGACCAATGATATCCATACCCCATGCTTCAAAAGGCCATGACGCAATGGTAGGATGTAGATACTCAGAAGGCTGATGTATAAAATCTGCATGAACCTGGCAGGCTTTGCACTGTCTTGCATATTTTACTGCGTCTGCAATCATAGTAGGCCAGTAGTAGCCCATCCTCCTGATACGATCCTGTAACTTAGGACCGGGTTGATGTGCTCCACATATACCATCGTGAGCTTCACGGATAATTCGTTTTGCATCATCATCGGAGAGACACCTTAGCAATAGTCCATCGTATGTTCGACGATATAGACTTTGTGAAGATGCGTCAAAGTAGAAGCGTAGTGATCGTCTTTTAACCGATACTGCTTCTTTGGGATCATCTGGCAAAATTTCGTAAGCTGCGAAGTCTATAAAGGGACTTCTCCAGTCTCTCTTAGGAGAAACCGTTTTTACGGTATAGCTGCGTTCCAGGTGAAAGTTATTTTTCACACAGAAGAGATCTCTGTTGAGAAGGATTACCGAGTTCTGCCTTCTTATAGGAATAGCCAGATCTGCAGCTAGACTGGCCAGGGCATCAGCTTCCAGATTCTGAGATCGAGGTACATGCTCTAGGAAAAGTCCTTTAAAAGACATGGCTATCTCGATCGTTGCTTGGTGATAAGGAATGAGGTCTGGATTGCGGACTTCATATACTCCTCTGACCTGATTGACGATCAACTGGGAATCACGATAAGCTTCCAGATATTCAACCTCCAATTCTTTAGCGACTTGCAGCCCGATTAGTAGAGCATTGTACTCTGCCACATTGTTAGAGCAGGGTTCGCTAAGAGAATAAGCTCGGTAAATAACGAGTTTATCAGGACTCACCAGGATAATTCCTACTCCTGAAACCACGTTTCCCTTGGGTCCAGCGCGAGAGGCACCATCGAAGAATAGTTGCCATATTTTACCTTCTATTGCAGAGTTGCATTCTGCAACTTCGTCGGAAATGTCCTCGTACAGTTTGGAAGTTTCTGGAATCGGATGAGCAGCCAAGAAGTCAGCCAAAGCTTGACCTTTTATGGACTTCTGAGGGACGTACACCATATCATACGGTGTTAGTAACATCGCCCAAGTCGCCAGTCGGGAATTAAGAACACTTGGCTTACTCATCAATACCCGAAGAGGATTGATTCTGGGGATGATATGAATAGTCTGGCCTGTGACGTAATGTCGCGTCTTCTGAATGGCGAACATTAGGGCCAGGCATTCTTTTTCCACTGGATTGTACCGGTGTTCAGCTCCGACCATCATCCTGCTGAGGTAGTAGATAGCCTGTTCATGACCCTCATCATTCTTCTGTACCAGGAGAGCTCCTAGAGAATGATCCATTGCTCGAACATACAACAAAAATGGTCTTCCTATGATGGGAGGCACCAGAACTGGAGGATTAGTGAGGTAGCGTTTGATATCGTTAAACGCTTGCTGACAGGCTTCGTCCCATACAAAGGACACTCCTTTCTTCATCAGACGGGAAAATGGTTGACATCTCCCAGAAAGGTTGGAAATGAATCTCCTGATATAAGCTATACGACCTTGAAATCCCCTGAGTTCCCTCAGATTACGGGGCGGTCGCATCTCCAGGATAGCTTTTACTTTATCAGGATCGACTTGAATGCCTTTAGCGGTAATGACAAATCCCAAGAATTTGCCACTAGATACACAGAGGAAGGACTTTGTAGGGTTCATTTTGAGTTGATGTTGGCGCATCAACTCGAACACTGTCTTCAAGTCTTGAAGGTGATTAGCCTTGAGGCGGCTTTTGACAGCGATGTCGTCTACGTAACACTCCACTGTTTTGCGTAAATGCTCGTGGAATATGTTACTCATGGCTCGCTGATATGTAGCCCCGGCATTCTTTAATCCGAAGGGCATGACTGTGTAGCAATATACTCCCAGTGGTGTCCGGAAGGCAGTATGCTTCTCATCTTCAGGATGCATTTTAATCTGATTGTACCCTAAAAATCCGTCCATGAAAGACATGCATTCAAAACCGCATGTGTTGTCGATCATTACGTCTGTGATGGGAAGAGGGAAGCCATCCTTGGGGCAAGCTGCATTGAGATCTCGGAAGTCGATGCAAACGCGAACTTTCCCACTTTTCTTCATGACTGGGACAACATTGGCGACCCAATCAGGATGTTGCTCTTCACGGATGAACCCGCAGGCTATCAACTTTTTGATTTCAGCTTCGATGGCGTCCATCATATCCGGGCGGAACCGGCGTTGATGTTGCTTCACAAGCTTCGAATTGGGTAATATGTTGAGTTTATGAGTAGCCACTTTTGGATCAAGACCTGGAATATCCTCATAATTCCACGCAAAGACGTCGATATATTCTCTTATCAGTTGGATCATCTCTTCCCTTTCATCTGGGGAAAGATTATTACTGATAAATATCGGCTTTGGTGAAGTTTTATTCCCAACATCGATTTGGATAACTTCATCTTCAGTGGGAGGTTCTCTCTGCTCAAACCGGATTTCCCATTGTATATCCATTTGTTGAGCCCAAGAGTCATTCTCAAATGGTTCAGATTCTTGTTCGTCTGCTTCGAAGGAATCTGTTAATACCATATTTACTCATAATGCTCGTTCGAGATCGTCGGATGAGCCGGAGGACGACGAGCCATTTTGAGAAGAGGAAAAGATATCCTCATTTGACTCAGAAGTCGCCAGAGAGGTAGTATACCCTAACCCAAAATGAGTTCGTTGATAGTAGGGATCACCGTGCAATGGCATTCGCCTGCCTTTCCCGTAGTTGAGGCCTGGTTTCAGCTTCAAATCATAACCCATACTTTGCATAATTTTCAAAGATTGCAGGCTATATCTGTGAACCTGCATTTTACCAGCATCGTCATCGGGAGAATCTTCTTGTACAGTCGGCTTATTGCGCATGCGACCGAAGACTATTGGACACTGACTGCTGCGAGTAGACGGGACAATAAAGATAGACTCCTCTTGTGGCCCATATGTCATGATGACATTAGATGGTGACGCTACTTCCCACACATACGGATGATAGGAATCTATAGCTTTCAAGAATCTTTGTGCTATAGGTTCTATATCATTATGGGGAGAGGATTCCTGATTCGGAATTTGAGCATCAATATACTGGAAAAGATGATCTTTATTATCGTCAGAAACCACGTTCCTGGTTGTATTTACACCGATCGGCTGCTTGTTGCGCCGAAGGTTGATGACCAAAGGTGGAGGCTTCTGGTTCAAAGTGATCACTAGAGGATCACCTCCTTTTCCTGACTTGGTTTTGTTTAGGTGGATAGCCAGGGGTTCCATGATTTTCGGACGAGTAGTTCGCCCTTTCACCTTGATTGACAGAGGTTGCTTGGCAGAGGGTTCTTCTGGCTCCCGGTGGGATTCCTCCTCTGTTTTGCCTGACACCTCCTCCATGTAGTCTTGGGTGTACAACATGGCATCGGAGTAGTAGGATTCTACTCCCTTGAATGGGTTAAGATCAGCAAACTCTGTTTGAACTGTTCCTTGGGCATCTACATATTTGAAGCATTAATGTAGGGTCGAAGGAACGATGTTGTGGTCGTGGATCAACGGTCTGCCCAGCAGAATGTTGTAGGACACTTCTGAATCAATGACATAGCATGTAGCCACTGATCTGAGGTCGCCAATCTGGATCCTCGGGCGAATTTTCCCCAACGGCTTACTTTTCCTGGCGTTGAAGCCTACGATTGTAGTAGTGGTGTAAGCCAATTCGCTGGTAGGAATCCTCAGCGGTCTGAGAAGACTATGAGGAATGATGCTGATCGATGATCCCGGATCTATGTGAATCCGGTCAACCTCCATGGAACCGACGTATCCGGTATAATAGAGGGGTCTGTCATGCTTGTTATGTTTCAACAGCATGTCATCTTGTGTGAAAGTGATATTCGGGACCACCTCCATCACACTATGGCATTGAGGACATGCCACAGGTTCTTCATCATGAGACTTGAGCCAGGTCAAGCAAACGTCCGCCTGCATTAAGGCTTCGCTCAAGGCTTGATGAGTGTCTTTGGATAGCCTAAGCAGCTCAAAGATGGACAATCTGGCCGGAGTGTGGGCCAACTGGGCTAGGATGTCAAAGTTATATGGCTTCTCCAAACCTTTGTTTTGAATGTTCTTCAAAGGTTTGTCAAAGCGCACTTCTTTTTGCTTGCCCTTGTCCGCCGAAGTTGGTCTCGAAGGACCGGCGTCTGGTACTATGAATTCAGGTTCTGAAGGCTTGGCAGCTGAAGCGTCTGCCGATACATCTTCCTGACTTCCTCCATAGTCTTTGAGGTAGGCTTTCCCTGAACGGGTTCCAGTAGCCAAAACCTCTTCTTCTGATGTTGAAGATACCGCAACCATATGACATGGTTTACGTTTCGAGTTCTTCTTAGACTTAGCCTTGGCAGCTTGAGTCTCTTCCTCGATCTCTGACACCAGATCTGGATGAACCCACATAATCTCGCCGTGCTGGGTAGTCAGGGGTACCAAGTCATGATTTTGACCCCTGGCTGGAGGGAGATTAACGATGTTTATCGTTGTCCGGGAAATAGGTACAACACCATCCGAAACTTCTTGAGGAGGCAGATTGCCAAATTGAAGAGAGATCATGTTGGCTGTGACCGTCTTCTCGCTGTTGCGCAGAGTGATGGCCTTAGCATCGATCAGCTCCTGGATTTTCCTCTTTAGCACATAACACGCCTTTGTGGGGTGATGTATGTACCTATGGAAAATGCAGTATTTGGGATTATTGGTACTGCCGACTTCATTAGGCCGTTTTTCCTCAGGAAGGGTAATCTTGCCGCTTTTGACGAGACACTCGAATATGCTCAGAATATCGTCATCATCAAACGAGTACACTTCAATGGGCCTGGAAGTCCCGATTTTGTCTGTGTGGTTGCAGCAGTCTTTTGCCTGGACGTATTGATCGCCAGAGCTTCTTTCCCTTTGGAACCACGAGGATGGTCGCTGTTGGAGGATATCTTCTTGCCTCTATCAGAGGTAGATATCATAATTCCATTATCACGCGCCTTCCGACTGTTATCTTCAGCGGCTACCGCTGAGATGATGAACGAGGGCCAATCATGGAACTGATATGGTCCTGTGAACACCGAGATCACTGGAAGAAGATTCTTCCTGCAAATGTCCACCAATGCCGAGTCTGGAACTCCTGGAGGCATTTGCAAAGTGGCTTGACGAAAATGTTCGATGAAAGTACGAACGTTCTCTTTCTCCTTCTGCTTTACTTCGATGAGAGAGGACATAGACATGTCCATCCCTTCTTCGTAGAATCGCGCGAAGAACAAAGTCTTGAAATCTTCAAAGGAAGTAATACAGTTGTCAACAAGACTACGGTACCACTGATAAGCCACTCCCGAGAGACAGCCTTTGAACACTCGAGTGAGAAGAGCGTCATTCCCTTGTAACAACACCGTCATCATATTGAAGTAGTTCATGTACTGGCTCGGTGATGTCTTTCCCTCGAACAAAGCCATAGTCTGTGACTTGTATTTAGGAGGGAAAGGGATCTCGTCCCAGATAGCTGGGTAAGGCTGGTTGATGCCCAATTTCTTGAGCTGATCCTTGTGCTTTAAGGCATCAAATTGGGCCTTCAATTCTCGCACTTCCTGCATAGATAGGATCTTCCGCCGATAGAGGAACCGCGGAGTGGTGAGAGATCGGTTGTATTATGACTCCAACAGGAGGCAATACATTCTTCGAATTAGGAAGTGGAGGGGCTGCTGACTCTTGATCTAGAGCAGGCTCCTGATTCGCGTTGGATGGTGGTAAGTCCACCCCCACACGTATCTGAGTTGGAGGGACCGATGCTTGAGCTATAGCAGCTGTGTGTTGAGTCAGCATCATCTGGTGCATATTCTCCATCATGGACTGTATCTCTTTCAGAGATGTCTCCAGCACAACGATGCGTTGCTCAGTACGTCCTGACGAGGAAGCCTTTTCGCGTTCATCTTCAATGGCATAGACTCCCATTTCTCTGGATGTTATTGAAGGGCTAGCATAGGTCTCTGTAGAGAATGACTCTATACTTTAAGTATCTGATTCGGGAAACTGGCGACCCCCAGTGTCAGAATCAGAAGAATACGAAGCCGGTTGTCGTGACCTCGAACGGGTGTTTCGGAACACTCCAGCTTCAATGTTCTCAAGGAGTTTGTTGAATCTCCTTTGACTTGGAGTTCTAGAGGGATGACGTCTTGAATTCGATCTTCCTCTAGGAACGTGTGAAGCCATGTTTACTGATGCCAATGTAGGCTCTTCTTCCTGTAAAGGCACAGAGTAGTTCAACCGGTCAAAAACCGACCGTTTAGCTTCAGAACAGCAGTAGTTAACTACAATTTTATGACTATTACAACAGTGCTCTCTAGGAGGCATAATAGGCATGTTGGAAGATCCCCTATCCTTGCGCTTTTGGATCAGATGTTCACGCAAGTTGGGAGGATTTACAGAAGAAGAAGAAGAAGGCATACTCTGCCTTTTTACATTCGGCGAAAGGCGAATATTGGGAACCCCAAGTCTTTTCCTGCCATACGTATATAGCAGTTCAGCCATGTGCGTAGCAGCTGATCCATAAGGAGCAAATCTATCCATAGACTGGACTTTCTTTACGCCGGTGTGCTTTTCCTGGCGTAACTTGGAACTTTGCACAGGTTGGCGTAAAATTGAGGAGGTCCTCAATCGGCCATCAGCTTCTCGCGTAATCTGGAGAGCGGGCAGCTTCTTTTCTGCGTGGCGTAAAAGCCGAGAGGTCGAAAATTCTGCCACTTGTTTTCCCTTACGGAGATTGCAGGGACCATCTGCCGTCTTATCGTCGGAAGATGTGATTTTACGCGCAAGGCGCGTTTGAAATTTCTGACTTGGTGTTGAGGCTTTGTCAGAAATTACGTATGTCCCGTCAGCGACGAGCGACAAATTTTTACGCGCAGAGCGCGTTGTATACTTCTGGGTTGGCACTAAGGCATTGCCAGAAGTTTTGTCTATTCCGCCAGCGACGGGAGACTGAGTTTTACCCACAAAGCGCGGAATGGACTTCTGGATTGGCACTAAGGCATTGCCAGAAGCTTTGTCTGCCACGTCAGCAACGGGAGACTGAGTTTTACGCGCAAGGTACGGAATGGACTTCTGGATTGGCACTAAGGCATTGCCAGAAGTTTTGTCTGCCACGTCAGCGACGGGAGACTGAGTTTTACGCGCAAGGCGCGGAGGGAGCGATGCTACAACCTCGCTGGTCGGAGAAGCCAGAGAGTCGGCAGGATTGGTAGGGGATGTCCGGGGCATCCAGACCTTACGCAATTTCCTGTTGTCTTGGACAGAGAGAGAGTGAGAGCTACCCCCTGCTCGAAGCATATCTTCGTAGGCAGATTGGTCGAACTGGATGACCAAGGTCTTCTTCATTGATCCTACTGACACTGCATCGTGTTGAGCAATTACTTTCTTGTCAGATGAGAAAGAGATCCCCAACAGAGTCGCCATCTTGTGTTTGATAATAAACGGAAGAAATAAAAGTAGGTTTATACGAAACTCTTTCTTAGGTTTACAAAAAAGAAGTACTATTAATCCTATACGAGGATGTTGAGTACAAAATTTAATCTGGATAAATATTGCTATAGGAGTCTGATCTGACGTCGATCATTTTGTCCCTTGGACCACACGATGATGAAGAAGTGCCATAGAAGAAGTAGAAGCTTCAGAAATTACAGGAAGGAGTGGATGCTCGATGCCGAAATCGTCGATCACAACTCTCTGTCTACGCTCCTCTCTCTTCGACCTCCTGGCTTCTGTGCTATAGGTTTCCGACCTTCGACCCTCGACCTCTGTTAATAGAGGTCTCTATTTATAGGGTTTTAGTGACAGTAACCGTCTAGTCGGCGTAGAAGCCGGACAGTGGAGAGTGTGGCACTTTTTACGCGGCGGTTATAATAACTGCCACCCACGTATAGATGATCTTCGACTCTGCGTGTGACGCGTGTCCCATAATAAGAAAATGCGTATAACTGCTGCGAAGATCACGGCATGCAAGCCACGTAAGTAACTGCCCCTTGCGTAGAAAATGTTGGCGTAGAAGCCAAGTAGTTGTTCCGATGGCGTAGAAGCCGAGTAGGCGTAGAAGCCAGGTTGGCGTAGAAGCCAGGTTGGCGTAGAAGCCGAGTAGGCGTAGAAGCCAGGTTGGCGTAGAAGCCGAATTGTTGTCGAGTTGGCCTAGAAACCAAGTGAGCGTAGAAGCCTTGTAGGCGTAGAAGCCTGATGCTGCATGGATAGGTAACCAGCGTAGAGATGGCTATCTATCCTCCTTTGACTAAGGTCTTGAGCGTATTCTGGACCAGATAACCTGTTCACGTACCTTTGCAAATATAGCCTGAGTTGGCATATTTCGAGGAGATATCGTAAAGCGTGCTCCTATAGCTGAAAATAGCCTGATGGCGTAATATGCAGAGGTGATGATGTGGACGTATTAGCCGTAATCATGACTCACCCAGTCTATGAAAATAGAACCAAATCTCGTGCATTAAATGCAGAGATCTGCCCCCATTCTGAACATTAAATGCAGAGACGTGCCTCGAGCCCTATACGAAGAGCAGCTTTTGATGTGGCAGTTTATTTTGTCTTCTGCTGAGCGTAAAAGCTCACATCTGCCTGTATAAAACTAGGCAGCATATTACCTTGAATGCGTAAAAGCAATTATCTCAAGGAAATGTCACTAAACGACAGTCTGGGTCTCTGTGCCGAACCATCATTACAGCCGTCGTCTGGATAGTCGTGCAGTACTCTTTGTCAGGAGTCAGGTTCACTGCATGATCTGACAGGTTCATTCGAGGAATACGAAGCTTTCCTCGTACGATTCATTCGAGGGATACGAAGCGTTCCTCGTATAACTTCCCGCTGCATTAAAAGCGAGCAGGTTTTACGCCAAAGTGGCGATATAACAATCTTTTTACGCTGAAGCAGTCTGAAAATACTGCATTACGCGGATTATTTTGGAGCTTGTATTTTACGCTGTATTAGCGGTAAAGCTCTGTTGTACGCCGATGGGTCCGAAGTCATGTTTTACGCCGCCCAGCACTGAAATGCTGCGTATAATTCTACAGCGTATTTTTCATGCTTCTACAGGCTCTTTCCTACCGTTGCCGCCAAGCTTATCCGAGATGCTCTGGATGACCAGAAGGCTCATGGTCGTGCTGGAAAACCAATCCAAGGTTGGATCACGCCTGAGCAGTGGACTGCGATGAGGGCTAGATTCGACGATCCGAGCTACAAGGAAAGGTCTAAGAAGGCCAAGGCGGCTAGGCGAAATGCTGCCAAGTGGTGTGGTGGCTCGATTCCGATGACGGAACATTTTCGTCGTTTGGTATGTTTTTTCTTTTAAAATATATTATTTTAATGTAAGTACCATAAAATGGTACTTGGAAAAAATGTTTAAGTTTAGTAATAAATAATATATTTTTAACAGGTACAGAGGGGTGAGGATGCAAACATGGTGACCGTCTTCTTGGCCACCCATCGCAAGGACGGAAATCTCATTGATGAGAGGGCCTCGCAGACCTATGTAAGTATTACTTTACTTTGTGTTAATTTTAATATAACTTAGGCAATTATCGAGTTTCCAAACCTTTCTAGGCCGAGTATCTTAGGCTGCGTGAGCGGGCGACTGCTAGTGCACCTACACCTGGAGAGGCTGGTACTTCGTCGCAGCCCGCTCCAACTGCGTCGGCGGACGACCTGTGGGTGACCGCAGCTGGTGGTCTCCAGAGGGGTACGTACTACGGTACGGGCTCCTATGGCGCCCTGGTTGTGACGCAGTCATCTAGGGCCTCCCCGACAACTGCGTATTCCACAGAGCCCTCGCAGTCGCAGCCCTCGCAGTCGTCGGCCAAAGTCCAGGAGGCCTTCCAGGAGGCCGTTGACCGTCAGATTGCGTCTCTCCGTGACGAGTTACTGCGAAGGATGGAGGAGCAGCCCCGGTCCCAGCCGCAGGCGGACGATCCGATGCTCATCGCACGATTCGATATGCTCGACCGCAGCATGATGGAGCTCCGGGATTTGACAAATGATATTAGAGCCTCCAATGATCGCAACATTATGGAGCTGCAGGCGTCACAGCTACCGATGGGCGAGAGGCTGACGATGATGCAGGATTCAATGGTTCATAGCAATACGAGGCTGTTATCTACCATAGATTCTTACAACCAGCGACTCGTAGACTTGGAGCGGGCACGGCCTCCTGGTGCGCCTACATCGACACAGACTCCACCGACGTCACTGCCTTCTCCATCGACATCGGTGTCGATTCCACGGGACGAGTATGAGCAGTTCTTATCCTTCAAGCGCGCCGGTGGTCAGCCTCCTGCAGATCCGCAGTAGTATAGCTAGTTACTGGATATTTTTTTATTATTATTATTTAGGATGCAATTGTATGGATATAAATTTGCCATATTCTTTACGATGAGATTTGCTGGATGCTTTCTCCCTTGGTGCTGCTACTGTGTCCTTTATTCAATTATTTCTATACTTGGCATGTATTTATCCAGTGCACTAGAATTTTCTCCCTTGGTGTTGCTACTGTGTCTTTTATTCAATTATTTCTACTACCATCATATACCTGATAATGAACCCAAGGGGGTTGGCAAACCCAGAAATGCAATTCAGTAATTTTTTTTTTTTTTTGAAAATTAGCGACGTTTTTAGCGACGTTTAGCGATGTTTAGCGACGTTCATTTACGTCGCTAACTACGTCGCTAATTAGCGATGCTGTTACACGTCGCTAAATACGTCGCTAACGAAGTCGCTAAAATCGTCGTTGTACGTCGCAAACTGCTGACATGGCAGTATTGCCAGGTCATTAAAGACGTCGGTGTAACGTCGCTATATAAGTCGCTAATTAGCGACGTTTAGCGACTTTATTAAACGTCGCTAATTAGTGACGCTGCGTCGCTAAACGTCGCTAAATTTAGCGACACATTAAAGTCGCTAAAAAATTTAGGCATAGCGACGTTTAGCGACATTTTTTGTTTTAGCGACTTGATTTTTTCCGACTTCTTTAAAACGTCGCTAAACTAACTTAGCGACATTTTTTGGTTATTTAGCGACGTTTTTAGACGTCGCTAATTTGACTTTTTCTGGTAGTGGATTGAGTTTGCTGCAAACCTTGATCTCCTCCCTAGTCTCGAACTACTGAAACCAATATCACTCCGTGAAGCTTTGGCAAACCATCCATCGTCAAAATCGGATCCGTGAAGCAACCCCCACCTGAAAATTGACCAGCTGTCATGGGACCGACATACTGACCTTCTATCTTTGGCTCATCATCATTCATGCTTTGTCTCGACGAACCGAATCCTTCGTAATCATAAAAGTATCTCGAAGCCCCTCCTCATCAAGTTCCCGACGATCCAACTCCTGTCGAATACCCCTCGAGCATCCGATGTCTGTGGCCTGCGTGTACAACTCAGTGGCTTGAGCATGTACATGCCACAACATAAATCTCCTCGAGCCAGCTGTTGGGAACCCTTCGTAAGCATCCAATATTTATCCCCAAATAAACTGCGACAACCATCATCCGCTAGTCTCCCTATCAAAATCAAGTTGTAGCGCAAACCCGGTACATGTCGCACATCCTTGAGAACGAGCTTCTCACCAAGCTCCATTGTCAAGTGCACATCACCGATGCCTACAACTGCAGCCATCCCCTTGTTGCCCATCTTCACACGTCCAAACCTGCAGCCTTGGTATGACGTAAAGATCCTCCTATATGGAGTGGCGTGATATGACGCTCCCGTATCCATGACCCAATCGTCATCATGACACATGCCACAAGGTTCCTCTGCGTCTGTTGCTGCGATGATAAGATCTCCCATAGCCGTGAGATCTTCCTGATCATCCATGCCTTTGGCCTTATCAGCTTTGAGCTTCATGCAGTTCCTCTTGATATGACCACTTTTGCCACAGTGATAGCAGCCCTCATTGTGGTCCATAGTTGCAAGATCCCGATGACTCTCCCATATCCTCGCCTGTGACTTGGGTCTTTCCTTCCCGTAGGAAGCCACCAGAGCGGACTCCTGCGACGATTCCACTTGCCTACGTCGGATCTTCTCATTTAATAAGCTGTTTTTGACTGCCTCCATCGTGACAACTCCACCAGACGCGGAGTTGCTCACCGACACCACCAACGTCTTCCAGCTTCCGGCAGAGAACTCAAAAACAAAAGGGCCTGAAGCTCATCATCAATCACCATCTTCATCGCAAACATCTGATTGATAAAACCCTGAACCTCGTTCAGATATTGTGCCACTGGGGCACCCTCCGTGTACTTCGAGTTGACGAGTTGGCGAATCAAAAATGCCTTGTTGTCAGTCGTCTTCCTTTCGTAGAGCGAATGCAGCTTCTCCCACAATGCCTTTGTCGAACTCTCCATGGACACGTGGTGAAACACCGAGTCGTCCAGCCATTGGCGAATGAATCCAACGGCCTTCCGATCCAGTCGTTTTCAGTCTTCAGCAGCTTTGTCCGATGGCTTAGCGTTGTCGCCCTCCAACGGACCATCCAAGTCCTTGCACCATAGTAGATCCTCCATCCTTGGTTTCCAAATCGCACAATTCTTCCCTGTGAGGGTGATCATACGAGTGTTCATCTGCTCCATAGACATAGTTATCAGAACCAAAACCAGTAGCTCTGATACCAGATATTGGTATCAGACTAACTGACCAGGGCTCTGATACCAGATGTTGAAAATCAGAGCGTTCCAACATCGTGTCTGAGAGTGCCCGTAGCAAAAATTTAGGCCAATCCACCTGAGATAACCAACCCCTGTCTAACGAACACCAAGCACAAATAAAGATAAGTATATGGCGGTGACTACGTCACCTAGACAAATTTTAACCTTTATAACTCAGTTGAAATTACAAGATTGACAAAATCAATGTTGAACCCTTTGCCCTAATAGATTCAACCCCCTCACCACACTCAAGAAGAAAAGAAAGATATTACAATTGAAATCACTCACCAACCCGTAGCAATTTTCCTGAGCGAATGCGACGACTCCTTGATCAGATCTCTTTCTTCCTTCTGTCTTAGATGGCGAAGTCCTAAGAGCAAAGCACGGACTTTCTCTTAGATTTTCTGTGGACGAGTATCCCGAATCTCCAACTTGTGCTATTCTTTGTGCCTCCACCCTCCTTCTATATTTATAGGATGAGAAATCATATTTTAGGTCATAATAGGATTTCCTAAATAGAAAACATTAAAATAAGAATCATATTCCACCTAAAATAGTCCAACACCAATTATGGACGTCCAAATATAGTCAAATTAAATATTTGATACAAATTTGAAATCTAATTAAATCTTACATTTAATGTAGATTTTTAAATTATATCAAATTAAACCTTTGATCATATTTATGCTCCAAAATTTACCAAATTTAGACCGGATCCCAACAAATTGTGGCCATCGGATATATATTGATCAAAGAGTCTCTTGGCAGTACTGTTCCATAACGAACTATTGTTGATTTAGAGGATTACCATCAGATTTACATGACATGATGGTGAATGGATGATATATACAAAATTTTGCGTCATAATGTAATCATTATGCAAAAAATAAATTGCACTTGGGAAGATTAGGAGCAATCTTCATAACCAATTAACTCTTAGAACAAAAAACAAACTTAAAAATTGGTCATCACTCATTATGACCAGAAATATTGACTTCTCGGAAGCAGAAGGTACAGCAATGAGTAAAAACACCTTCCATCAATATCTCTCACTTGAAGTTTATTAGTAATGGGATGCAAAATAGGAAAAAGGGAGACAAAGTTTTGATTCCTACTTTTTGCACTCCCCCCTCCTCTCTTTTTTTTCTTCTTCTTCTTAGATCTATATTAAAACTTATGATCTTAGTTTGGTCAGCCCTTTCTAGTAAGCGGAAGAGACGATTCAATCTATTCCTCTAAATTATGTGTTCTCTGCTTCAATCGAGTAAAATTCAGAAGAGTTTTTAGGAAACATGCTAATATCCAATTAATGCATTAGTGTACTCACTGCTACAAACCAGAACCAACAAAATTTCCCAGAATTACTATCTGGAGGTCACTTGAAATGCCATCTGGAGGTCACTTGAAATGCCACTGTACTTTTCCGTGATACAGATTGATTACATAATATTACTGTTGTGCCCCACATGCATATGTTCATTTATATACAAGATATCGCATTGTTAGGCCTTCAGAAAGCTCAAGTTCTAGACATGGTAGGGTTTCCTGGGGGTCGGAGCTCTGTTCTCCATGGACTGTAACCTCTGTTTGAGATGGAAGACTTCCACCTGAAAATTCATTTCAACGTCATTTATATAGTGCAGACTTGGAATAGAAAAAACACAAATGGATGGTTCATTCATCAGAAAACATTCAAATAAGATTTTGAAAATTGTATTGACCTGGAGCTGGAATGCTCTCGCCCTTTCCCCTGCAAGTACTCCCCTGGTAGAATGCAACTCCTGCGTTACAAAGCAAGTTACTTGAGCCAACCAGCAAAAAACATATCACAATGAGTTCTGTTCTTCAAATCATCGTGGTTGGCATACACATCCATAACTAGACATGGCGAATAACAAGTAATCACCTTCTGGGTGTCATCCAAAACTGCTTTGAGGAACGCCACATCATGTTCGAGGCGCACATTGTCCGAGTGAACAATATTTGAGAGACTGTTGGCCTCTTCTTGAGCAAGCTCAACTTCGGCCAGCTTCTCTTTCAATAGCTCCACCTCCTTACCTGTGTCAATGAGCTTTCTCTCCATGTCCTGCTTGCTTGTAATAACTGAAGACAAATTCTTCTCAGCAGCTTCGCGACCAGCCAACGCAGCTGCCAGTTGCTCTTCTAGCAAGGCATTCCTCCTAATCAAGGTTGAAATTTTGGTTTCATACAGTTGATGGATATTTGAAGGGCTTGTCAGAGGTTCTGATCTGCTATCACTTTCTTCAGAAATGTGACAGTTGTCTGATGAAGGGTTTGTTGGTTTTGGTTTTGTTTGTTTCTTGCAAAAGTTCAATTCCTCTCCCTTCCTTTAGTCCCACATCGGATGGGGCAAAGCCTTCCTATGTACATATATTACTTTCTCTCCTTTGCTCTATTAAGTTGTTGTGTGGGGAACCCCTTGGGCCACACGCGCGAGCCGCCGCCGCCGCCCGGCCCGGCTCGGCTCGGTTCGGTTCGGTTCGGCGCGCGTAACGGGTGCGGGTACGCGCCCACATCTGCGGGCGCCGTTACACAACAGTTTTATATATATCGGACTGTTTTCTTTGTAAAAGAGATCAGAAAATATTCATACGAAAACTCTGTCAACATTCTGTTCAGTTCTGAAATTGTTCAATAAGAAAAGACATAAAAATTCTAACAGGGTTATCATTCTTCTGCTGTAAAAATTACAAGCCTTTAACTTCAGCCTCCAAGGAGAGCCCTCCAAAGTTAGCTCATGTGTCTGGATAATAGATAGCGTAATACAAAACATATAATAACTCAAACCATAAATGCTTTACCTGCCTAAGGAGAACCCCCAAGATATATAGCCAACTATACCAACCTAAGTAGAACCCCCAAGATATATAGCCAACTAAACCAACCTAAGGGACTGCTAGGCAATTATGGAAGTAGCGGTTATGTAATATTTTTAGAGTACCGATATGAACGGTTACGAGAGATTAGATTTTGAGTGATTTTAAGTAGCGGACTTTTAAATCAATACAATTCATATTTGATAACGAACGATTTTGAAAGGCTTTTACAAGAACAAATAAAATAAAATTAATAAAATCGTTCAAAATCTACCGATTTGGGATGTTTATAAAGCCACCCAAAATTATATTACACCAATTTTGGAAAAAATTTGAGCCGACAAATATCAGTGCCTCACAAAATTATCAAACATGAATTTTCATAAACGGTCGGTTCAAAAATACCCCAAAATCGATAAAAATACCGTTATCGAGTAGACCCTAATAAACAAGTATAAGATTGCACTTGTAAAACGTGCTCAGGCAGCAGTAACGTGCATAACATTAAGTGGGAATTCTATTTTTTTTTTACTTTCCGACATAATTAACGCACGGGACTCGACGTAACGTTTGAAACATTTGTGCACACTGCATTGCATGTCTTTGAACCCACTGCCCCCAACTCCCACAATTTATAAATGGAAGGAATAATACGTCCACGTGACTTGAGCTCATGGTAGTCTAGAATGAGCTTTCAAAATAAGATCCCATACATAATATATAAAAAAAAAAAAAAAGTAAAATAAAAAATATCCTTCCACCAAGATTTGAACTAAGAATCTCTTTTGTGTAAGTCTAATGTAGTAACAACTACACTACAATTTCTTTGTGATAAGAAGGACCCATGGTAAATACTAGTTCTATTTTCGGTACAAAATTGTTTATATATTTAAACAAACAAATAAAATTTGGGCCCTCCTAGCCCATGGGGCCCTGGACGGTCGTCCTGCCTGCTCTGGACCAACGCCGGCCATGCAACTGCGGCATCGTGTCGATGATGAAATTGTTGGAAAAATATTCCTAAAATATGAGATACAATGAATCCTTGTGGTTGTTCCCGAAATACAACGAATTCTGACAGAAATTATTGTTTAGCTATGGTAAATAAGCTGTTTTTCAATTATATCTCAAGGAATCAAGAAGAGTCAGACTAATAAACGTGCATTAAATTGCCCAAAAAACCGACTTATCTAATAAACTGATTTTAAAATTTTAGATAAAGAAGAGTGCTCTCTGCTATCCGATGTGAAATTAAATTATCCTCTTATTGAATAGCATAGTAATTTATATATTGCTCCAACAAGCAGCACAACCAACAGAAATCGTCCAACATGTGCTGCTGCTTGCATGCCATCACTTTCATGGAGTGCACTTTCTTAAAATTTAGCACAATTTATCCCTTCCTTTCTTGGAATTAGTCTTTTTTGGCCATTGCATATGTTACAATTTTTTTGAGTTACACAGATTGACTTTCTTGGTTTTGCAAATAACCAGGTGATCCCAACATACAATAATATTGTTAACGCTATTACTTAGAAAACATGCATCAAACTTAATTTTCATATATTTATTTATTATTATGGGGAACTACGTACACTGATCAACGACCACAGCAGTGGAACTTATTATTAAGGTTCATATATAGACTATCGATGCCACAATGATAAGCTTCTCATGTGCATGCATGCTTGCAAGCATAAATGTGCTAATTATATATGAGGGCATCCAGTGCACGGTGTGCACCTGCAAATGCCATCATCATCGCAGTATCCTTCTGCTCCAAAAAAAATTAAAGCACATCCATCTTGGCATGCGTCGTCTGTGCAAACATAATCGTCGACAAATGTAGCCGGTGGCTCATCATAAGCAACAGCTGCTGCTGCTGCATCTTCTTTTGTTGCCATCCCTCCTATATATGTATATATATCAAAGAAATAACCAAGAAAGAAAATATGTTCAATTTAGTTAGTTGGTTCTTGATATTAAGAAACTGACATAAGGGTTGTTGTCTAAATGCAATGTTATTGATCAAATCTTATATATACAGAATAAGTAATGTTATTTGCACTTCCAAATTGTCCATCTAAACAATTTTTTCTTATGTGACAGTTGAAATTGTGTGTTAAATAGCATTATGTGGCAAATTTTAATTCAAAAAATTAATTATCCATTTTTTTAATATTAAAATTAAAATTAATTTTATTTTAATATTAATGTTAATATTAATATTAATGTTTATTATAATATTGATTTTGATTTTGATTTTGATTTTAACGTTTAAAATTAAAATTAGTGTCAATACTAACACTAATATTAATAGTAACATTAAAAAAATTTACTTAATTAATTTTTTGGGTTAAAATTTGTCTTGTCAGCTGCTATGTTATATGTCACATAATGCTATTTAACATACCACGCCAGCTGTCAAGTAAACAAGGATAGTTTAAAAAGACAATTTAGAGATACAAATAGCATTATTCTGCAGAATAATAATATATTAATCAAGACATAAGAACAGAAAAGAAGAAGGTTCAATCGATTAGAGAAGAACCGTAGGTGAGGAGCAACACAATGAAGAGGATTGGAAACATAAATTTCTGAGATGGCACCATTATGGCAGCAAAGATGGTACTGCAAATTAATGTATACCTAAAATTGATTGCTAACTAGGTGAGGTGATTGTGTGGAAATTAAGGATAGTAGAGTTTGTGTCTTAAATAGATGTTAGCCATCATAGAAGATTTCATTCTTTGTGAGCAAAAATGTCATTATCATTACCAAATATATATAAAAGTGTCATTATCATTTCTGATACGGAAAGGATCTGTTGCCACAACCATCTCGGTGCTAGAAGCCTGCATTTGTTGCCGAGGTTAACGTTACAATAGCTGATCATTAGCAAATATATATATATATATATATATATATATATATATATATATATATATAACCGAAACTTAAAGATTGGTTGGTTGTACATACTCCAACAACACCGAAACATTATGAAAAGGATCTTATAGCCGGCTAAGCAGTATTTGTTGCCAAAGTTTAAGGGTTACCACATTCTCAAGTACAAGGGTTTAATTATCGGTTTTTTTCGTATAAAGTAATATATTTATATAAATTTATAAAAAAAAGAAAAAGTTAGGCGAAATTGTAGGTAGGAGAAGGACCCGCCAACTGAGTTGGCGGGGTGCAGTGGTCGAGAGTAACTCGCCAACTGAGTTGGCAGGGCGCAGTCCTCGAGAGGCCGCTCGCCAACTCAGTTGGCGGAGCGCAGTCTTCCCTCCACTTCGGATTCCTGACTCCTCCCCTTCCTCGGAGACCACCCACGACTCCTCCCCTTCTCTCGGAGACCCCCCCATCCCCTCAACTTCCCCCCCTCCCCTCCCCTCCCCTCTCCTTCCCTCCCTATAACTACCCCCAAGTCCTCCTCCTTCTCCTCACACATTCTTCTCCTCCTCCTCCTCCTACTCACAGCAATCATCTTCCTCCTCCTCCTCCTACTCACATCTTATAATCAATATTTTTGGAGATGGCTACCCACAATGACGGTCGTATTCCTGGCGGACCGACTACCCAGCTTATTATTAAGCAACGTGAATACCACATTTCTAGTCAGATATTTACTGGCGAGGTAATTTTTGAAATTACAAGTTTCCAACTTTAGTAATTTACACACAAAATATAATACATATGTTTTTTATAGTTATACGACCATGATCTTGGTTTACGAACCCGGATCCATGTACATTGGCGGACCGAAAGAAATTATCGTACGTGGGAGCTAAATTCGGTCCAAAAGGCTTTGGTGGAATCCTTTGGATTCCACTATATAGATCGTGTTAGATATTTAATCCACGATCTTCATTTAGTTGTAAGTCTTGCGGAGCGTTGGTGGCCCGAACGCAACACTTTCCAACTCCTATTCGGCGAGATGACGATCACCCTTTTTGATGTGGCAAATATACTAGGGTTACCTATTAAAGGTAACGCTATATATTTTGATCCGCACTTAAAGGGATCTGATCTGATCATGAGGTATCTCGGTGTTAGCCCTCCATCTGGTTTAAAAGACGACAATTTTGTGAAATTTACATGGCTTCGTGGCAACTTCATGGACCTACATCACACTATTAATGGGGTGGTTGATGTAGATGAAATACGGGTATGTATTTTTATTAGTAAATTTATTTATGACTTAATTTAGTGTCTATATAACACTTAATATATCCAGGTCATTCGTTGCACTAGAGCGTATCTGCTCTGTTTATGTGGTGCAATTCTATTTTCTGATGCATCGAGAAATGTGGTAAATGTGCAGCTTCTACCATTCTTGGATGATTTGAAAAAACCTACTGAGCATGCGTGGGGAGCTGCTACTCTTGCCTTTTTATACGCCAATCTGACAGAATTTGTGAGATCCAATCGCAAGAGTATTTGTGGATGTATTTCACTGATTCAGGTATGAATGAAAGACCTTAAAAAGTTAGAGTAATTTTATACGCAAATTTTGTTTGTACTAATATCATATTTTTATTTTATAGTTCTGGTCCTACGAGCACTTCTATATTGGTAGGCCTGTTACTAGCATTCTCAGTGATGTTGGAGTATTTCCAGTTGCTATGCGCTGGCCCACAGATGTAGTGGATTATCAATACTACCAATACAGGAGTGTATCACTTTATCGTAGCCAATTTGATACACTGCAGTATAATGAGGTAATTTTTAAATATGCAATAAATATCTTTAAATTATTTAAGTTTTGATCGTAGATAAACATCACATCTAATTGATACAATATCTTTAAATAGGTTACCTGGTTACCTTACTCATGTGAAGATGATGCTCCAGAAATCAAGAGGACATCATATGCGTTTACTTTACACAGATCTCATATTATATATGATCGGTTCACCATGTACCATCCGGCAGACCGTGTTCTTCGGCAATTCGGAATGAGCCCAATAATTCCCGATGATCCACCGACAGTCGGTTATGAGGCAGCAAATGCATTACAACGAATCCTTGGTCTCGTTGCTGACTGGAATAATCGGTTCGAGAATTATAGTGTGAGGGACATGTCTCCCAGACTAAATTCTGCTGAGGAATGTAAGTTACACGTTACTCATTAATGGGTAACCTGGACTATAGGCAATGGTGGGGATGCCCTCTTATGAGCAACCGAGTATACCAATATGAGGAGCAAAGGTTCAAGAGTAGATCCGTAGATGATTCTACTCTGCGTGCTTTTGCCGATGGAATGCATGATTTGGTATGACTTTATTATACTTTCAAAAATACATATACATAGATATGATAAATATATTAATTTACAAGTTTCAAATTTTAGAGTGGTGTATACCGACAACATTTACAACAAACTCATAGAAACCTTTCCCCAGAAAGTCGGCGTCTTATGGAGGAACTTGTGACTCGTGTTGAGCATCTGGGTATTGGACGGGAACCTGAAATGCCTCCAGTACAATCACGTCTTCCACCGGACTATCCGACCGGTCGTCGGAAGGATACTGCAGAGAACCCTTTTTACCATTATGCTGGAGCGGGCCCGAGTGACCAGTATGCTGGAGCGGGCCCGAGTGACTAGTATGCTGGAGCGGATCCGAGTTACCAGTATGCTGGAGCGGGACCGAGTTACCTGACTGCTGGAGCAGGCCCGAGTTACCAGACTGCTGGAGATGAAAGCTACCAGATATTCACACAATTTTTTTTGACTCCATCCGCACCGCTGCCTACCCAAACTCAACAAGACGAGGAGGAGGATGAGTAGATAATTTGTAACAATGTATGATTGCAATATTTGTATGATTTGTAAAGGTTTTTTATTGCAATATTTGGGTATTGAACAATTCTATTTTACTCTCTCATTATCAGACTCACTATTACAATATTTTTAAGTTTGTATTGAATAATTCTATTTTACTCTCTCGGTTGACTAGTACATCTTCTTCGGTTGTGTCCCATAGCACCACAATTACTGCAACGTAGATCTCTCGTCGATGAATTCCGGGGTTCTTCTTTGGTCTTCCGGCTTTGCGTCTTACATCTGGTACCCCAATTTCTCCTCTAACCAAAGGAGCTTGGATCTTGTAGGAAACTGGAATTGGCTCCATTTTTGGTGCGTATACACTTTTCAATGTCTCCGTCGAAAATACTGCAGGATAAAAATTATCAATACTAATATTGCAATATCTACAAACAAAACATGCATGTATACATGGTATATAAGTATGGTACCATCTAAAACATGTACAAGATCTGTCAGTTATATTAACAATATAGGTTCTACTTGTTGCCCGGTCTATTATTTCAAACTTATAACTATCAATAGCTAATATTTCTAGGTGATTCTTCTCTTTGATAATAGAAGCCATGTTCTTTAACATCTTCGGACAATAATCTGTGTCTATATTTTCAGCATTCTTTCTACGATTGTCATGAAGTGTAATAATCTTGGCTCTAATACCATCGAGAAGTATTATTATTGGCTTATCTCGTAATTTCTTATCCAGCTATTGAAACATTCAACAAGATTAGAAGTATTAATATCTAATCTAGGACAAGTAGCATACGCTGTTATCCAATGTTCAAATAGACGACTTTCATCGTTTACACCAATAAGCCAATCGTAGAAAATTATGTTCTCGGCTTTAATTATATCAAACACTCTCTGCATCCGTTTTATTATATGATCTAGCAAGCGAGTCTAACAAGTGTTGAAATCTGGTTCTTTGATAACTTTTTTCATGTTTTGTTTAAAATGTTGAATACAAAAAAAATGAGGAGATGCAGGAAAAATAGCACGAACATCATTTATTAATCCCTTTTGCTTGTCAGATATAAATGAAATTGTACTCCAATCATTAAAACAACTTTCAAAAGATATTTTAAGAGAATTTAAAAACCAAGACCAAGAATCACTATTCTCACCTTCAGCAACAGCATAGGCTATAGGATATAATTGATAGTTAGGATCATGAGCACAAGCAATAAATAAGATACCTTGATATTTAGATGAAAGAAATGTAGCATCAGTACTAATAATTGGTAAACATCCCCTTAAAAATCCATCAATACATGACTTAAAATAAATAAAAATTCGTTGGAAGCTATTATTTTTGGCAGTTTTAATAAAACATGTACTACCTGGATTTGTCTCCATAATTCTATAACAATACTCCTCAAGACTAGCGTATGCCTCATCATAACTACCATTAATTTTAGCTAATGCTGTCTCTCGGGCTCTCCAGGCTTTGGAATAACTAACTTGTATACGGTGTTCCCTATATATATCTTTAACAATTTGTGATGGACTGTATGACTGGTTATCTCTAATAATATCAATTATCATGGTCTTAATCCATGCAGCAGTAGCTAGTCGATGACGTCCTGTACTAAGTCTTCCTAAATAAGAATGACGATTTTCTAATGTACTAACTTTAACTATATCGCCATTTCCAATAGATTTAACATATACTCTCCAATTATAATTCAGTTGATCACAACTATATATAATTCCACGAGCATTATTCATAACACTAGCTGAACAACTAAAATTATATTTAATTGCTAAATTACTTATAAAGCTTCTAAAGTGAGAACGACTAGGAAATGATTGTCCCTTAAATACTTCATCAGTGATAGCTTTTACAACATCATCATCTACCGTATAATCTATATTTTCAACTAAATCATCACTATTTCCATCGTCGTTGTCACTATCATCATCATGGTTAGATTCATCCGATGAATGACCTTCTTGGATAAATGAAACTATTTGTTGAGAAGAACTAGCACCCGAACTAACATGCTGATATTCAAAAAAATATTCATTATTTCTACTATCTAATGTTGCTACTACTTTAATAACATATATTTTTATATACCGTGATTGTGAATTAATCTCAAGAATATAATTCCATGCATCTTCACTATCTATCAAAAAATAATTAGAACAAAAAATAGACTTCAGAATAAAATCATAATGAATAGAACAATGTTCAATAATATGATTACGTACATTTTCAAAACTAATATTCGGATAAATTGAAAAATTATACTTTCGCCTTCTTCGTAATTTAATCCATTTACTTTACCGCCGTGCGAGCATACAATTCTTACGCTACGATCCATGACGGTTGAGAACTTTTGCTACAGGAAACTCAAATGAACTTTAGCTGCAGGCAAAACTTTGACTGAAGCTTTGCTAGCGGTAGAGAGACAGAGAGAGTGTTGGAGACTTTGCTAGAGGGAAGAGAGAAAATAGAGTGAGTGTGAGATAATTTGGTTGAGATAGGAAATATATAGAGGGAGATTGTTGAATGTAATAGCCGTTGTGCAACGGCTATGTGTGAACGGATCCTTACTCGCCAACTGAATTGGCGAGCAGAGTGCAACGGTCATTGCCCCCACACTAAACCATCACTCGCCAACTGAGTTGGCGGACAGAGAATCCAACTCAGCATAACTCGCCAACTGAGTTGGCGAGCGGTCTCTCGAGGACTGCACCCCGCCAACTTAGTTGGCGAGTTACTCTCGACCACTGCACCCCGCCAACTCAGTTGGCAGGTCCTCCTCCTCCCAACAATTTCTCCTAACTTTTCCCTTTTTTTTATAAATATATTACTTTATACGAAAAAAACCGTTTAATTATTGTATACGTTCTTCTTTTGTTTTTGAAGAGATGTTCTTTTGTCTTTGGCTGTTTTTGCTACTAGTCACTTCAATGTTTGTTATGATTCATTGGTTTTATTACAGTAATAACTAAAGTATATATATATATATATATATATATATATATATATATATATATATATATATATATATATATATATATACACGACTCCTCAAGCGGACAGGTAAAATAAATCCATGACAGAAAGTAATAAAAATTAAATCCTTGGCTGCGGAATAAATCTGTAAGTAAAAAATATATAAAATCAAACACAAATTAGCATTACTTCTTCTTATTTTTTCTTTTTCTCACTAACCAAAAGTTGGAGTTGGGATCTTTTCAAAAAACTATATTCATAATTGTGGCACCAATCAATGCCCATGACAGTTTTAAGCCACTGATACTTTTCGCCCCTAAGTTTTATTGGGAACAAAACACGAAAATCGTTTCTCAAACCAAGAAGCTAAGAGAGAGTCGAAGAAAAGCACACAAAATTAAATTACCAAAATCACACAGAAAAATCATACGCAGGCAAAAGCGATTTTTTACGTGAAAAATTCAGATGAAAAAACCACGAACAAAAATTACGAGAAAGAATTACTCGAAACAATCTCCTCTTCCATGTAGCCGTCAATTCCCTCTTTATCTCTCCAATAGTTGTAAAGCACTATTGTCTCCTTTTGCAATGTTTAGAGATATATTTTAGGGTTAGGAAACACTAGCTTCAAATCCATAACTAATCTAATTCGATTGAGGTATTCCTATTATATATATGTAGGAATATTCAATTCAAATTTATTGAGGTATTCCTATTATATGTAAGAATATTCAATCTAACTCCAAAACATTTTTCACATAGATTGGAAATCTCACTCACTCCAACAAGTTTTAAGTTCTTGATTTTTTTGCCGAAGGAATGTTGATCAATTTTAAGATAAAGTATCTACCCCGGAAGATGTAATGAAATGTTGATCAATTTCTATTCCTACCGTATGTCCTCACCTAGGTGTAACACCAATCAGGATCACCAACTATATATCCAACATTAAAAATCTATATAAATGGGAAGCATACATATATTCAAAATAAAAAATATGGTTAAAGTCAAATATATAGTCAATGGTTAAAGTCAAATATACTTTCCTTCAAGGACAATTGTGTTGGGAATCGGACACGTCCTCCAAGCGTTCCGACACCGTGTCTGAGAGTATCCGCAGCAAAAAATTTAGGCCAATCCACCTGAGATAACCAACCCATGTCTAACGAACACCAAGCACATATAAAGATATTAGGGTGATTACGTCACCTGGACAAATCACAACCTTTATAATTAAGGTGTAATTACAAGATTGACAAAATCAATGTTGAACCATTTGCCCGAATAGATTCAACCCTCCCCCTCCCCCACACTCAAGAAGAAAAGAAAGAGATACAATTGAAATCACTTACCAACCCGTAGCAATCTCTCTGAGCGAAGGCGACGACTCCTAGATCATATCTCTTTCTTCCTTCTGTCTTGGATGACGAAGTCCTAAGAGCAAAGCACGAACTTTCTCTTAGATTTTCTGTGGACGAGCACCCCGAATCTCCAACTTATGCTATTCTTTGTGCCTCCACCCTCCTCCTATATTTATAGAATAAGATATCATATTTTAGGTCATAATAGAATTTTCGATATAGAAAACCTTAAAATAAGAATCATATTCCACCTAAAATAGTTCAACACCAATTATGGACGTCCAAATATGGTCAAATTAAATATTTGATACAAATTTAAAATCTAATCAAATCTTACATTTAATGTAGATTTTCAAATTATATCAAATCAAATCTTTGACCATATTTGGGCTCCAAAATTCACCAAATCCAAACTGGACCCCAACAATCTCCCCCTCCAATCTGATGAGAGGGTGTTGACCCCATGGCTTCTCAATTGGACTCCATGCATGTCGCTCCGCGACAGAGTTCCTGCTCCCCCATGCCACCGATCTCCGATCCCCCGAGTTGCTTTGCATCTTCCTTCGTCTACAGCTCCTCGACCGTCACATCGACGCTAGCTGCCATGCGTAGCACATTCTCTACCACTAGAATTCTGTCGACATCAATAACTCGGCTGAGACCAAAGTCCCTGATTATCAGCCTCAGTGTGAGTCTTGGCTGCATGTCCCCGACTTTCGTCTTCCACCAAAATGTGTTAACGTTTCGACGAGCTTCTTCACCCTTGGCTGGCCCAACCAAGCGGACAGTACGATTCTTCCGAGATTCGAACTCCTGAATCTGTCCACCTTCGTGTCCGAACTTGAAGCTCTCCCGTACTCATGCGTCCTTGAGCAAAACATCACGCACTGTGCATGTCATCGATGACCGACATCTCCTCCGAAACTGTGTGAATGGTGACGCCCCCGCCTCAGATTAAGTTTGCTGCAAACCTTGATCTCCTCCATAGCCTCGAACTGCTGAAACCAATGTCACTCCGTGAAGCTTTGGCAAACCACCTGTCGTCAAAATTGGATCCGTGAAGCAACCCCCACCTGAAAACCGACCAGCTGTCATGGGACCGACATACTGACCTTCAATCTTTGGCTCATCATCATTCGTGCTTTGTCTCGACGAACCAAATCCTTCGTAATACTAAAAGTATCTCGAAGCCCCTCCTCATCAAGTTCCCGATGATCCAACTCCTGTCGAATACCCCTCGAGCCTCCATCCGATGTCTGTGGCCTGCCTGTAAAACTCAGTGGCTTGATCCTGTACATCCCACAACATAAATCTCCTCAAGCCAGCTGTTGGGAACACTTCGTAAGCATCAAATCTTTGTCTCCAAACAAACTGCGACAACCATCATCCGCCAGTCTCCCTATCGAAATCAAGTTGTAGCGCAAACCCGGTACATGTCGCACATCCTTGAGAATGAGCTTCTCACCAAGCTTCATTGTCAAGTGCACATCACCGATGCCTATAACTGCAGCCGTCCCCTAACTACTAGAATAAGCGGGATTAGCGACGTTTTTTAGCGACGTAAAAGTAAAATATCGCTAATATTAAATAAATCAGCAACTCCAAGGAATAACGTCGCTAGACGTCGCTAATTGGCGACATATAGCGACGTTTAGCGACTGTTATTCAGTTTTCAAAATATTAGTCGCTATAAGTTTAATTAAGGTCGCTAAACGTCACTAATTTGTTTCATTTAGCGATGTTTAGCGACTTATTTAGCGACGTTCCTCTTTTAGACATTTAGCGACGTATTTAACGATGTCCATGACGTCGCTAAATTAGTGACTTCTTTATTGGCGTCACTAAACGTCGCTAATTTGTTTTATTTAGCGATGTTTAGCGGCTAACTTAGCGATGTCATGACGTGCGTCGCTAAAATGTCGCTAAATAAGTTTCATTTAGGGCTGAGTTCCCCCATTTCTTTCGATCCCTCTCCCAAATATTTTTCCCCCTCCCCGCGTCCCCTCCTTCCACTGGCAACCCTCCTCCCTCCGGCGACGTGCTTCCTCCCTCCCGGCAACCCCCCTCCGGTCGCGTCCTCCCCCTCCAGCTCCCCTCCTCCCTCCGGCGTCCCCTCCTCCCTCTCGGCGACCCCCCTCCGGTCGCGTCCTCATGCCTCCGGCCGCGTCCCCTCCTTCCTCCGGCTCACCTTCTTCCTCCGGCTCCCCTCCTCGGTGAGCTCCTCTCTCTGTCTCCTTTCTCTGTCTCTCTCTCTCTAACAAGACATGACACGACACGACACTAACCCTAACTCTCTGCGGCTGATTTCAGCTTGGAGTGTCCCCAAATGCAATGCCCTTAATGGTTCACTGTGCAAAGACCTGTTAGTGTTAAATTTTATTTTAAAGCACCTTATGACCTCAGAAATCCATCATATACTATGATAAATGTCCTTTGGACATGCTTTCAAGCAGAGCTAAAAGAAGTAGATGATGAACTCAGTAGATGCTAACTCCTTCCCCATACAAAATTTGTATACTCGAGGTTCTGGGAACTGTGTTCAGATATACTGTATGTTTGAATAGTATGTTGTGGCTTCTTCATCTATCAATACAAATTTTAGTACATAAGGTTCTTAGACAAAATATTCATACAAATGCTGGATGACCACATCAAGATCATTTTTAAGGCTGGAAGCCTGGAACAACCAGGATGAATATGATTTTAGATATGTCTGGATTATATGTATACAATTGCTTGACAAGGGTTACATTGTGTGCGTGTGCGTATGGAGGGCATGATTATAGCACTTGGGTATGATTTTAGATACTCCCTCGTCCAGCGTTCCTCCTGCTGACGAAACCATGGAGACAGATGAGCATGTAGAGGAGGTCGTGCCGACGTTGTCCCAGCATCAGCAAGATCCTCCATGCGCACCTCCGGATGAGACGAGGACAGAGATTTGGGCCGACGGTACAAAGTAAGTCAATTAGATGGTTTAGCATCATATATATCGTGTATTTCTTTATTTATCATGTATTGACTTTTTTGATCTAAATAATTATCTCTATATAGATATTGTCCATCATCGGTTCAGAGACGTCTGGGCTATTTCTAAGGAACAACTATGGTGGCCCTTGGATCAACTACTCTGAAGCTCCGGAGGAGAGGAAGGCATTCTAGTTTGCGTATTTCAAGGTAAAAGTATATTATATAAATCCTCTAATTTATGTAGATTATATAACTTATCCGTGATGCTCACTTACTAAATTATTTATTGTAGCAAACGTATTTCTATCCTCCGTACCTCGCCGAGTTGATCGAGCGAATGTTTCATGCCGTTGCCGCCAAGCTTATCCGTGATGTTCTAGATGACTAGAAGACTCGTAATCGTACTGGAAAACCGATCCAAGGTTGGATCACGCCAGAGCAGTGGACTGCGATGAGGGCTAGATTCGATGATTCGAGCTACAAGGAAAGGTCTGAGAAGGCCAAGGCGGCTAGGCGGAATGCTGCAAAATGGTGTGGTGGCTCGATTCCGATGACGGAATATTTTCGTCGTTTGGTACATTTTTTATTTAAGATATATTATTTTAATGTAAGTACGATAAAATGGTAGTAGGAAAAAATATTTAATTTTAGTACTAAATAATATATTTTTAACAGGTACAGAGGGGTGAGGATGCAAACATGGTGACCGTCTTCTTGGCCACCCATCGCAAGGACGAAAATCTCATTGATGAGAGGGCCTCGCAGACCTATGTAAGTATTACTTTACTTTGTTGCAATTTTAGTATAACTTAGGCAATTATCGAGTATCCAAAATTTTTTAGGCCGAGTATCTTAGGCTGCGTGAGCGGGCGACTGCTAGTGCACCTACAGCTGGAGAGGCTGGTACTTCCTCGCAGCCAGCTCCAGCTCCGTCGGCGGACGACCTGTGGGTGACTGCCGCTGGTGGTCTCCAGAGGGGTACATACTACGGTACGGGATCCTATGGCGCCCTGGTTGCGACGCAGTCATCTAGGGCCTCCCCGACAAGTGTGGATTCCCCACAGGCCTCGCAGTCGTCGGCCAGAGTCCAGGAGGCCGTTGACCGTCAGATTGCATCTCTTCGTGACGAGTTGCTGCGAAAGATGGAGGAGCAGCCCCGGTCCCAGCCGCAGGCGGACGATCCGACGCTCATTCCATGATTCGATATGCTCGACCGCAGCATCACGGAGATCCGGGATTTGACAAATGATCTTAGAGCCTCGACAGAGCGCAGCGTGACAGAGCTGCAGGCATCACGACTATCCATGGGCGAGAGACTGACGATGATGCAGGATTCAATGGTTCATAGCAGTACGAGTCTGTTATCTACCATGGATTCCTACAACCAGCGACTCGCAGAGTTGGAGCGGATATGTCCACTTGGTGCGCCTACATCGACACAGACTCCACCGACGTCACTGCCTTCTCCAACGACATCGGTGTCAATTTCACGGGAGCAGTATGATCTATTCTTATCCTTCATGCGTGCCGGTGGTCATCCTCCTGCAAATCCGCAGTAGTATAGATATTTGCAAGGATATTTCTATTCTTTGTATTATTTAGGATGAGACTCATTGTATAGATATATATATTTCCTGTATTCTTTACGACGATATTTGCTGGATATTTTATTTTCTTCAAATTTTATTATATTATTCATATTAAATATATGTTAATTTCTCGGTGTTGAGTGTTCAACCCAAGGGGGTCGACAAACCCAAAAAATTCAACGGAGGGTTGCTCCGGGTCTATTTGTACAAATTGTGAATTAATAAACTACAGGAATAATAGTTTGGAAATAATTCAGTATTCATTTTTTTATTTTTTTACTGTACAATTAGCGAGGTTTTTAGCGATGTTTAGCGACGTTACTACACGTCGCTAAATACGTCGCTAAGTTGCGACGTTACTACACGTCGCTAATGACGTCGCTAAAAATGTCGTTGTACGTCGTACCTTGTTGACATGGCAGTATTGCCAGGTCATTAAAGACGTCGTTGTAACGTCGCTATATAAGTCGCTAATTAGCGAAGTTAAGCGACTGATGAGCACGTCGCTAATTAGCGACGTTGCGTCGCTAAATGTCGCTAATTTAGCGACACATTTACGTCGCTAAAATACGTCAGTATAGCGACATTTAGTGACGTTTTTCCTTTCAGTGACTAGCTAAGTTTCGACTTCTGTAAAACGTCGCTAATTACGTCGCTAAAAGTGATTACGATGTTTTTATGTCATTTAGCGACGTTTCTTTACGTCGCTAATTTGACTTTTTCTAGTAGTGCCTTGTTGCCTATCTTCACACGTCCAAATCTACCGCCGTGGTATGAAATAAAGATCCTCCTATATGGAGTTGCGTGATATGATGCTCCCGTGTCCATGACCCAATCGCCATCATGACACTTGCCACAAGGTTCCTCTGCGTCTGTTGCTACGATGATAAGATCTTCCATAGCCGTGAGATTTCCTGATCATCCTTGCCTTTGGCCTTCTCATCTTTGAGCTTCATGCAGTTCCTCTTGATATGACCACTTTTGCCACAATGATAGCAGCCCTCCTTGTGGTCCACAGTTGCAAGATCCCGAGGACTCCCCCATATCCTCGTCTGTGACTTGGGTTTTTCCTTCCCGTAAGAAGCCATCAGAGCGGACTCCTGCGACGATTCCACTTGCCTACGTCGGATCTCCTCATTCAATAAGTTATTTTTGACTGCCTTCATCGTGACAACTCCACCAGGCGCGGAGTTGCTCACCGACACCACCAATGTCTTCCAACTTCCGGCAGAGAACTCAAAAACAAAAGGGCCTGAAGCTCATCATCAATCACTATATTCATCGCAGACAGCTGGTCGATAATACCCTGAACCTCGTTCAGATATTGTGCCACTGGGGCACCCTCCGTGTACTTCGAGTTGACGAGTTGGCGAATCAGAAATGCCTTGTTGCCAGCCGTCTTCCTTTCGTACAGCGAATGCAGGTTCTCCCACAATGCTTTTGTCGAACTCTCCATGGACACGTGGTGAAATACCGAGTCGTCCAGCCATTGGCGGATGAATCCAATGGCCTTCCGATCCAGTCATTTCCAGTGTTCAGCAGCTTTGTCCAATGGCTTAGCGTTGTCGTCCTCCAACGGACCATGCAAGTCCTTGCACCAGAGTAGATTCTCTATCCTTGGTTTCCAAATCGCACAATTCTTCCCTGTGAGGGTGATCATACGAGTGTTCATCTGCTCCGTAGACATAGTTTCCAGAACCAAAACCAGTAGCTCTGATACCAGATATTGGTATGAGACTAACTGACCAGGGCTCTTATACCAGATGTTGGAAATCGGATACGCCCTGCAAGCGTTCCGACATCGTATCTGAGAGTGCCCATAGCAAAAAATTTAGGCCAGCCCACTTGAGATTACCAACCCCTATCTAATGAACACCAAGCACAGATAAAGATAAGTATATGGCGGTGATTACGTCACCTAGACAAATTTTAACCTTTATAACTCAGTTGAAATTACAAGATTGACAAAATCAATGTTGAACCCTTTCCCTAATAGATTCAACCCCCTTACCACACTCAAGAAGAAAAGAAAGAGATTACAATTGAAATCACTCACCAACCCGTAGCAATTTTATTGAGCGAATGTATCACGCCTAAGTACCAAAATACGTAGGACCAGGAATACGTGACACGCCAGCTACGCATTCAACCAGACTCTGGCCTGACTCGAATATGTATAAGCTGTATAATATAAAGGGCACAATCTAGATATCCCATAAATGTAAACCTCTATGTCTCAATCGACAATGTACATCAGTATACAAGAAAGAGCTATATGTGCTAAAGTCGGCCGCCCAATAACACACAAACTCGAATAGACTCGAGAAGAGATGAGTCTACAAAAACTAGGCTACAACAGCAGATGAATAAAGAACAAGAATAAAGTAACCATAATGTCGGTGGAAATGATATGAGTACCTGGTACAATGCCCGCAAGACGTGCAACTCTATCAGCAACTCCAAATGCTCTGTAATCGTCTATGCGGCAAAACTGGCAGGAAACCAGGTCCTCAGAGGGACGTAACAAGGTATTAAAATACAGCATGCCAAGTATAACAGAAAGTACAAGTGCAACGACGGGGTAATCTAGCATAACCAACTAAGTGTGACACATTTTGAAGACAATGTTCGACGCGTGGGCTATCTAAAATAAAACCGTAGCTCCGGACACGGAAACACACGGGACGTACCGTAGCTCCGGGCAAAGAGTCACACGGGTGATACCACTACACTAGATACAGGATCACTACATAGATACTACATAAATATATAAGCGCGTGCAGAGGAGCCCAAACGTCTAGTAACTGTCTTCCACTACCCAAGCGGTCAACGATTGTGCGCTGAACCTGAACCTCTATCTACAGTCTCGACACACAGAAATAACTCAACATATGTGACCCTATGGTCGTCCCAGTCTCTGGTCATGATGTCAGTATCAGGATGCAGGAATCTGGCACGATCACAGTGTATGAGTGTCCTGGGGTGTCGATATACTCAGGTACGTACATTGAGGTGCTACGAAGCATCTATCAATTATTCTAAAACGTTACGACGAACGTCAGCACCCGGTTGTGATCCGGACGCGAAGTATTGAACGTTAACATAAATACGCGCACAATGTACATAAAGAACAACAAATATCTGAAATCTGAAATACAGGGTGGCAAGGTACACTTGCCTGCGTCCGGCTGCTGATGATGGGGATCCGGTACCACGTCCAAGTCCTCAGGTCCCGTAGTACCTAGAGATGAGATACAAACCAAAATCAATAATCTATTCCACGTCAAACAGTGATGCGACACACATCTATACATAAGCTCAGTCTCAGCTACGACTCACAGGGACAAGACGCTAGAGGGTTGATCCAGGTTGACTCGGAGTATGTTACATCTACTCAAACTAATCCCCTGTACAATATCATCAAACCCAACCTCAATTACGATATTGAGTTAATCAAACCCTGATCCAATCCTCAGTCTCCTCTAGCCTTTATAGACATTAGCATCACGTTTGATTATGTCTTCCTCAAAATAATTACTCATTAAAATATTAGGCCTCCCTTTATAACCTTCATTACCATTTCACCATATAAACTACTCATCAATTAACTTATTGTTACTTTACCACTCTCAAAAGAATAATTATTATCTAGTTAAACCTTCACAGACATTTGTTCAGTATTCAAACACTCTCTCACAAATACATATATGTATTCCTCAATCGATTCCGTTATTAGTAATCAAATCCTCCACCTTATGAACGACATAATGATATCACACAGTGCTTCATAATTTACCTGTTCCTTAATAATAATTAAGAGTCATACAAAACCATGTAATGTATCCTAAAATCTCAATGCATATTTCATTTTGTATAAAACCCCTGAAAATCTCATATGGCATTTAAACCCCTAACCTCAATATATTTAACATTTCCAACCTTCAAATATCTATGTTCCATAACCTCCATCTATGAACATTTACGCATTCAAAATCCTAAAATTATTCTTCATCATTCACCACCATCAAGTGCATATAGTACATAATATCAAACCCTACTTCAATGCATAGTTAAACCTCTACTATCTTAACCCTAACCAACTAAGTTACTCATAACACCATAAAAACTAACTAAACAATACACATATAGGTTTAAACAGGGAGTTGGGGAGTAGACTACCTCGGCGGCGTGCGGTGGCACGAAGGTGGAGCTGCGGTGGCTACACGCCGGAGTGGAGGGAGGCCGGTCGGGTCGTGTGGTGGAGCTGGTGGCACGCCGGGATGGGAACGGGGTCGATGTGGAGATGCTGATGTTCAAGGTGAAGATGATGCGGGTGGCCATCGTTGGCCGTAGGATGGTCGGCGGTAATGGCGGATTGGAGAGGCCGGGGGGACGTGGAAGGAAGTCGGAGGTGGTGGTGGAATGTCAGTGCGGCCGAGTCGGGGGGAGACTCGCTGACCGGAGGGAAGATCTCGGTCGGAGTGTGTGCGGGTGCGGGGGTGCACAGCATGTGGTGGTGGTGGTGATGGTTATCTCGTGGTGGTGGTGGTGGTGGTGATCTCGTGGTGGTGGTGGTGGTGGTGATAGGGAGGAGGTCGGATGGGGGAGTCGGCCGGAGCCGCTGCGGGGGAAAACTATGCAGGCCGGAGCTGCGCGGGTGCGGTGGTGCACCGCTGGAGTCGGGGGGGACTGCACCGTGGAGCTGTACTGTGGCGTCGGCAGTAGGCCGGAGCCGTCGGGGGTGCTCGAACTGGCCGGAGTCGAGTCAGTCGGCCGGCCGGATGGGTCTTTAGGAAGAAGAAGGAAGAAGAAGAAGAAATAAAGAAGAAGAAATGTATGGAAAATAATATGGAGGAGGGAGGAGAGAGAGAGATAGAGGGGGGGGTTCAATGCCTAGGGATTAGGGCCAGCTTGGGAGAAGTGAGGGTGATGTTGATGTTTTATAGGGAGGTGTGTGAGGGATGTGTGGTGGGGATGCTCTTATTTAAATTGGAGGGCTAGGATTTAACATAGAGGATTCGGTTTCTCCATGCAAAGGGAGGGAGAAAATGTTGACTAGGTCAAAGAACGGTAAGCTCTCCATTTGGTCATGGCCAATAAGGTGAGGTCACCTAAATTAATAAATTGCAACTAAGCCCCTTAAATTCAGGAAATTGCACGAACACATAAAATGATGCAAAAATTATGGAGAAAATGGTGTTTGGTGATTTGCATGCTGTGGGGGTGTTGTGTGTTTGGCATGGGTTTAATTAAATGGCCATTGGAATTAATTTGGGGATTAAAATAGGATTAGACAAAATGGGTATCTCCGATTTAAATAGAATTAAAGTGTCCCGCGCTTTTAAATTAAATGGGGGCACTTGGGGTCAAAATTTGGAAATGACATAAAGGTCAAAAATGGTGGGGGCTTGGAGTCAGTCTTGGACCCTTTAGTTGGTCCGGCTAAACGGGTTAAGTTGGTATCACAAAATTAGGGGTAACGACACAGGTGTCCGACGCAGAATTAAATATGGGATTTAGGATACGGGAAGTTGTGCGATTAATTTAAGGCACAACGGATTTGATTTTTGTGTGACGAAAAGTCCAGTGCCTAAATTGGCGAGTCAAGTCAGAAGTACAATAGTCCGATGGAATTCATGGGCTGATAACACATTCCAACACTCTGCACTTATTTTACAGTAAGTAAAATGCTGAATTGCTACAAAATATTACAACAACAGAGATTGGCATATTGCTCCAGTCATTGACTCATTGTTACAAACAGAAAAAAGTTTACAACAGATGGACATAACACATTCCATCAATCTGCACTTATTTTATGTAATACACAGTGTATAAGCCAAATAAAACATCTTCATGATTCCATCATTGATCATCAAGGTTTATACACCTGCAAATCAATTTGATACTAGCTCGATTACAACAAAACAACAAAAGTGAGACAATCTAATGAAAAGAAAGAACAAAATACTTGTGAGATAAATTTGGCATATTAAAAAGTAGTCCAAGGAGGAATTATACATAAGAATCCTCTATTAGCACCACAAGATTGAAAAGTAGCCCAAGGAGGAATTATACATAAGAATACATAAGAATCCTCTACAAATAGAGTCTAAAGACTATGATTCATAACTAAGGTAGAACATACAGAAGTATACACAATGATGGATTGAAGAATACTTACCAATATCTCACATTGTTCAGGATTCCAACTTGAAGCAAGAGATAACCCAAATCCTGCATGATGGAGGAAGAGAAAGTATTGTTTGAAGTTTTTGAAGGCTCAGATTGGCAGGTGGTGCATTAATAGATGCAATGTAGTATCTGTCTACTACTCATTATTGTTATCTCATCATTGCCCTCTCTTCATATTTGTTAGCAAATTATCTCATAAAATAAGTGCAGTGTAGTACTAATTGCAGAACATAGAATTTATCTCATAAAGTGCAGTGCATAATCCAGATTTAGAACCCAAAATTTATCACATAATCCAGAACACAGAATCCAGATAAGTGCAGTGCAGAATCCAGATTGCATAATCCAGAATCCAGAATCCAGTACAAAATCCAGAATCCAAAAAAAATAACCCAGAATTATATAGTGCTTAACAGTTACAAACTTATAGTCCAAAATAATTGAGTGCATAATCTGGAACCCAAAATTCAGTGCAGAATCCAGATTGCATCGTTACAAAGAGCACAAAATAATTAGAGTGCTTAACAGTTAATAGTTAGACTCCATCCTCTTTAAACCTCGCTTGAGGTTGAGACCACCGACAATTGACTTAAATCTATATAAAAAAATCACAAGTCAATATTTAATCTTTATGCTATGAATTAGGAAATACAACACAGTAATAAAAAAGTATACCTTTTCAAGTTGATCTAGGGATTCTAAGTTCTCTTCAAGACTAGTGATAATAGATTGATCGCGACCCGACCGAAACCAATCTTGTAAGCAAATGAGATCTTGAGCAATCTTAGGTGTCAAAGAGCTCCTAAATGCATCAAGCACCCGACCACCGGTACTAAATGCACTCTCCGAAGCTACCGTAGATATCGCAACAGCTAACACATCATGAACCATTCTAGAAAGAATGGGAAAGCATGGTGAATTAATCTTCCACCAAGCCAAGATGTCAAAATTTGGATTCTCATCTTCATCGGCTTCGGTGGGCTCAAGAAGATAACGATCCAACTCTGACTTATTATCACAACCTCCCATTTTTATTTTATGGCTCTTATATTGAGCCTTCATCATATTTTTCAAGTTGAAAAGTGGTCGATTTTCGGCATTTGAAGATTCAAGTATATCATTAGTAGTTGAAGAAACAACTGTAGGTGCATAGATCTTTTTGTAGGCTTCAAACATAGAATATGAAACCGCTTATCAGTTAAAAATATTCAAAAGTCAGTTAAAAATGCTAAGAACTTATCTGTTTTTATCAGTAAATATATAAGATATTGTTTTTGTAAACACATAAGAAAGTGTGGTTTTACTTGTTCTTTAAGAACTTACTGTTCTTATCAGTTAAAAAAATTCAAAACTCAAACAAGCACTAAACAAAACAAGAAATAATGTCAAAACTAACCCAATCACTATGGAAAAGAATATTCAGTTAAAATATTCAAAGAAATAATGTCAAAACTTATCTGTTCTTATCAGTTTTTATCTCTTCGTAGTATACGTTCTTATCAGTTAAAATATTCAAAACTAACCCAATTACCTAATCACTATGGAAAAAATAATGTTCTTCTCAGTATACAAAAATCATTCAAAACTCAACCACGTACTAAAAAAAAAAGAAATAATGTTCTCATCAAAAAAAATGTTCTTCTCAGTATGCAAAAATTATTCAATCAACAATAATGTCCAAATTTTGAGACTTTCAATAGGCTCTCTTTCATTTGATATCTAAAATAAAAAAGAAAACAAAAATATATTACAAATCAACAATAATATTCATTTGAGACTTTTAGCCTATAGGCAAACTGGCCATTGCGTGCTGCGACATATGTGCAAACTAAGCATTATAAGCAATAATTTGTCCTGCAAGTGCAAACTGTAAACTGGACACATATGACATATATTCATTACAGAGCACACACACTCAGATAGAGACAGAAACTCAGAAAGAGAGAATTCTTACAGCGATTCAAGCAAGATAAATTCAAGCCCCCGAGATGATCAAAGCCAAGATTTAAACCAAGAATCCAAGGGCCCAAGATCTGCAAAATTCAAAGTTACAGAATAGGAGAACACTTCAGATTGTTGAACATGCATACATTTCAAGAATATACTTACAGTTCAAGAAAACACTTTAGAACCAGTACACTATAATTTTTTAAATGCATTTCTAATTTACAAAACATTTAGATGCATATCTAATTTACAAAAATTTACAAGAACATGCATATCTAATTTACAAAACATTTACTACCTGAAGTGTAGTAAATTAGATGCATATCTAATTTACAAAAAATTACAAGAACATGTATATCTAATTTACAAGAACATGCATATCTAATTTACAAAATATTTTGATGCATATCTAATTTACAAAATATTTTGATGCATATCTAATTTACAAAAAATTTACAAAACACTTCAGAACCGCTACTTTCTAATTTACATAACATTTAGATGCATATCTAATTTACAAAAAATGCATACACTATACAACAAATAGAATATGAAAGTTACAGAACATGCATACACTATAATTATATAGGTCCATGCATAGCAAAAAAATAAAAACGTGAAGACAAATCAGCAGAAGAAAATTCAGTAGAACAAGCATACACTAAAATTAGTATAAAATGAAGAGAAACAACTTAAAGGCTCCATGCATAGCAAAAAAAATTATCCAAACTTCAAAAACTCGAGAATAATTATTCAAAAAGTTAGATCCAAGCATATAAAATAGATCAATACTATAAAATAATTTTAAAATAATTAACCAAACCAGTATTTCATAAAAAAGAGAGTAATTAATCAAAAATTGCTTTAAAAATATACCTTAATTTGTTAGTGTTCCAAGAGGTTACCAATATGTCTACATATTCAAAGACAAACACAAAGTGAGAAGTAAGAACTAAGTAAAATAAATAAAAGAAAAAATTACAAGCAAAAAAATTACTTACAGTTCTCAAAGTTCCAGGGAGAGGGAGAAGGGTTAGATGAGATTTAGGGTTTCTCATGTGAGGAATGTGGAGAGGGAGAGCCGAGAGCCTAGCGGCTGAAAAATTAGAAAGAGGAAAGAGAGATTGAACCATTTTTTTTAGGGTTTTTGATATATATACATGTAAGGGTATTTGTGTAATTTTATAGTCTTAATCGAGTTTCGGTTTTGGACCGAAACCGAATTTGAAACCCGAAACCTAAACCGATTAAGGGTTTTGGGTTTTTTCCAAACCGAACCCGACCCGAAATGTTGGAAAACCGAATATAAATGCTTTTCCGGTTCGGTTCGGTTCGGTTCGGTTCGGTTCGGTTCGATTCGATTTTCGGCCCAAAACCGAATAATGCTCAGCCCTAATCAATATCTCTCACTTGAAGTTTATTAGTAATGGGATGCAAAATAGGAAAAAGGGAGACATTCTCTCTCACCTTCCATCGCGGCATGATTCCATAAAAATAATGAAAAAGAAAATTTCTCAAATATGGTTTCAAAATATAGAAACCCTATATTTCAAAAAAAAATGATCGTGTTAAACAAGTTGACATGCAACAACTTACTAGACTAAAACCGTTAGGTCATCCCATGAATCTAACTGCAAACCCTAGCTAGGTTTAGATTAGATTTATATTAAAACTTATGATCTTAGTTTGGTCAGCCCTTTCTAGTAAGCAGAAGAGACGATTCTTACCTGTGTCAATAGCTCCACCTCCTTACCTGTGTCAATGAGCTTTCTCTCCATGTCCTGCTTGCTTGTAATAACTGAAGACAAATTCTTCTCAGCAGCTTCGCGACCAGCCAACGCAGCTGCCAGTTGCTCTTCTAGCAAGTCATTCTTCCTAATCAAGGTTGAAATTTTGGTTTCATACAGTTGATGGATATTTGAAGGGCTTGTCAGAGGTTCTGATCTGCTATCACTTTCTTCAGAAATGTGACAGTTGTCTGATGAAGGGTTATCATTCTTCTGCTGTAAATTTGAGCAAATTGGGTCTACATGTATGCTTTCTTCAGCACTAGCTAGAACTGCAGCAATATCCATCTGTATTGTAGTTTCTTGTTGTTTGCTCCTGTGTTCCTTACCCTACAAGTAATATTTTGGTTATAGGCCCAGATGAGACAAAATCATTATTATGAATGAGACAAAATAATAACTCAAATTGACAGAATAAAAAATCATTCAGAAATGTAAAAATTACAAGCCTTTAACTTCAGCCTCCAAGGAGAGCCCTCCAAAGTTAGCTCATGTGTCTGGATAATAGATAGCGTAATACAAAACATATAATAACTCAAACCATAAATGCTTTACCTGCCTAAGGAGAACCCCCAAGATATATAGCCAACTAAACCAACCTAAGGAGAACCCCCAAGATATATAGCCAACTAAACCAACCTAAGGGACTGCTAGGCAATTATGGAAGTAGCGGTTATGTAATATTTTTAGAGTACCGATATGAACGGTTACGAGAGATTAGATTTTGAGTGATTTTAAGTAGCGGACTTTTAAATCAATACAATTCATATTTGATAACGAACGATTTTGAAAGGCTTTTACAAGAACAAATAAAATAAAATTAATAAAATCGTTCAAAATCTACCGATTTGGGATGTTTATAAAGCCACCCAAAATTATATTACACCAATTTTGGAAAAAAATTGAGCCGACAAATATCAGTGCCTCACAAAATTATCAAACATGAATTTTCATAAACGGTCGGTTCAAAAATACCCCAAAATCGATAAAAATACCGTTATCGAGTAGACCCTAATAAACAAGTATAAGATTGCACTTGTAAAACGTGCTCAGGTAGCAGTAACGTGCATAACATTAAGTGGGAATTCTATTTTTTTTTTTACTTTCCGACATAATTAACGCACGGGACTCGACGTAACGTTTGAAACATTTGTGCACACTGCATTGCATGTCTTTGAACCCACTGCCCCCAACTCCCACAATTTATAAATGGAAGGAATAATACGTCCACGTGACTTGAGCTCATGGTAGTCTAGAATGAGCTTTCAAAATAAGATCTCATACATAATATAAAAAAAATAAAACAAAAGTAAAATAAAAAATATCCTTCCACCAAGATTTGAACTAGGAATCTCTTTTGTGTAAGTCTAATGTAGTAACAACTACACTACAATTTCTTTGTGATAAGTAGGACCCATGGTAAATACTAGTTCTATTTTCGGTACAAAATTATTTATATATTTAAACAAACAAATAAAATTTGGGCCCTCCTAGCCCATGGGGCCCTGGACGGTCGTCCTGCCTGCTCTGGACCAAGGCCGGCCATGCAACTGCGGCATCGTGTCGATGATGAAATTGTTGGAAAAATATTCCTAAAACATGAGATACAACGAATCCTCGTGGTTGTTCCCGAAATACAACGAATTCTGACAAAAAATATTGTTTACCTATGGTAAATAAGCTGTTTTTCAATTATATCTCAAGGAATCAAGAAGAGTCAGACTAATAAACGTGCATTAAATTGCCCAAAAAACCGACTTATCTAATAAACTAATTTTAAAATTTTAGACAAAGAAGAGTGCTCTCTGCTATCCGATGTGAAATTAAATTATCCTCTTATTGAATAGCATAGTAATTTATATATTGCTCCAACAAGCAGCACAACCAACAGAAATTGTCCAACATGTGCTGCTGCTTGCTTGCCATCACTCTCATGGAGTGCACTTTCTTTAAATTTTGCACAATTTATCCCTTCCCTTCTTGGAATTAGTCTTTTTTGGCCATTGCATATGTTACCATTTTTTTGAGTTACACAGATTGACTTTCTTGGTTTTGCAAATAACCAGGTGATCCCAACATACAATAATATTGTTAACGCTATTACTTAGAAAACATGCATCAAACTTAATTTTCATATATTTATTTATTATTATGGGGAACTAAGTACACTGATCAACAACCACAGCATTGGAACTTATTATTAAGGTTCATATATAGACTATCGATAACACAATTATAGGCTTCTCATGTGCGTGCATGCTTGCAAGCATAAATGTGCTAATTATATATGAGGACATCCAGTGCACCTGCAAATGCCATCATCATCGCAGTATCCTTCTGCTCCACAAAACCTGAAATAACATGTATCTTGGCATACGTCGTCTGTGCAAACATAATCGTCGACAAATGTAGCCGGTGGCTCATCATAAGCAACAGCTGCTGCTGCTGCATCTTCTTTTGTTGCCATCCCTCCTCCTATATATGTATATATATCAAAGAAATAACCAAGAAAGAAAATATGTTCAATTTAGCTAGTTGGTACTTGATATTAAGAACCTGACATAAGGGTTGTTGTCTAAATGCAATGTTATTGATCAAATCTTATATATACAGAATAAGTAATATAATTTGTACTTCCAAATTGTTCATCCAAACAATTTCTCCTTATGTGACAGTTGAAATTGTATGTTAAATAGCATTATGTGGCATCTAATATATCAACTAACATGACAAATTTTAATCCAAAAAATTAATTCTTCATTTTCTTAATATTAAAATTAAAATTAATTTTAGTTTAATATTAATGTTAATATTAATATCAATATTAATGTTTATTATAACATTTATTTTGATTTTGATTTTAACGTTCAAAATTAAAATTAGTGTCAATACTAACACTAATATTAATAGTAACATTAAAAAAATTTAGTTAATTAATTTTTTGGTTTAAAATTTATCATGTCAACTGCTATGTTATATGTCACATAATACTTTTTAACATACCACGCCAGCTGTCATGTAAACAAGAATAGTTTAGAGAGAATTTAGAGATGCAAATAGGGTTACTATGCAGGATAATAATATATTAATCAAGACATGAGAACATAAAAAGAAGAAAGTTCAATCGACTAGAGAAGAACCGTAGGTGAGGAGCAACACAACGAAGAGGATTGGAAACATAAATTTCTGAGATGGCACCATTATGGCAGCAAAGATGGTACTGCAAATTAATGTATACCTAAAATTGATTGCTAACTAGGTGAGGTGATTGTGTGAAGCATAGTAGAGTTTGTCTTAAATAGATGTTAGCCATCATAAAAGATTTCATTCTTTGTGAGCAAAAATGTCATTATCATTTCTGATACGGAAAGGATCTGTTGCCATAGGAGCCTGCATTTGTTGTCGAGGTTAACGTTACAATAGTTTTACTGATCATTAGCAAATATATATATATATATATATATAACCCAAACTTAATTTCTGCATGCATAAAGCAATATTGTTATATTCTTTTTGGTTTTACGTAATCAAGAATTATTGTTTGTCTAATTCTTATAGCCGGCTAAGCAGTATTTGTTGCCAGAGTTTTGGTTAGTACAAGGGTTTAATTATTGTATACGTTCTTCTTTTGTTTTCGAAGAGATGTTCTTTTGTCTTTGGCTGTTTTTGCTACAAGTCACTTCAATGTTTGTTATGATTCATTGGTTTTATTAGACAATAATAACCAAAGTAGACCCTTCAGCAAACTCAAGAATGAGTCCTATATATATCCGATACTCGGACTCCTCAAGCGGACAGGTAAAATAAATAGTAATAAAAATTAAATCCTTGGCTGCGGAATGAATCTGTAAGTAAAAAATATATAAAATCAAACACAAATCAGCATTACTTCTTTTTTTTCTCTTTCTCACTAACCAAAAGTTGGAGTTGGGATCTTTTCAAAAAACTATATTCATAATTGTGGCACCAATCAATGCCCATGACAAAGTTTTAAGTCAATCATAAAACACGGAAATCGTTTCTCAAACCAAGAAGCTAAGAGAGAGTCGAATAAAAGCACACAAAATTAAATTACCAAAATCACACAGAAAAATCATACGCAGGCAAAAGCGACTTTTTTACGTGAAAAATTCAGATTAAAAAACCACGAACAAAAATAACGAGAAAGAATTACTCGAAACAATCTCCTCTTCCATGTAGCCGTCAATTCCCTCTTTATCTCTCCAATAGTTGTAAAGCACTATTGGATCCTTTTGTAATGTTTAGAGATATATTTTATGGTTAGGAAACACTAGCTTCAAATCCATAACTAATCAATTTGATTGAGGTATTCCTATTATATATATGTAGGAATATTCAATCCAAATTTATTGAGGTATTTCTATTATATGTAGGAATACTCAATCCAACTCCAAAACGTTTTTCACATAGATTGGAAATTTCACTCACTCCAACAAGTTGTTTTAAGTTCTTGATGTTTTTTGCCGAAGGAATGTTGATCAATTTTAAGATAAAAGTATCTACCCCGGAAGATGTAATGAAATGTTGATCAATTTCTATTCCTACCATATGTCCTAGCCTAGTTGTAACACCAATCAGGATCACCAACTATATATCCAACATTGAAAATCTATATAAATGGGAAGAATACATATATTCAAAATAAAAAATATGGTTAAAGTCAAATATATAGTCAAAGGTTAAAGTCAAATATACTTTCTTTCAAGGAAAATTGGATTGGGAATCGGCCACGTCCTGCAAGCGTTCCGACACAGTGTCTGAGAGTGTCCGCAGCAAAAATTTTAGGCCAACCCACCTGAGATAACTAACCCATGTCTAACGAACACCAAGCACAGATAAAGACAAGTATATGATGGTGATTACGTCACCTGGACAAATCACAACCTTTATAACTAAGGTAATCAATGTTGAACCATTTTCCCTAATAGATTCAACCCCCTCACCACACTCAAGAAAAAAAGAAAGAGATACAATTGAAATTACTTACCAACCCGTAACAGTCTCCCTGAGCGAAGGCGACGACTCCTAGATCAGATCTCTTTCTTCCTTCTGTCTTGGATGACGAGGTCCTAAGAGCAAAGCACGGACTTTCTCTTAGGTTTTCTGTGGACGAGCACCCCGAATCTCCAACTTATGCTATTCTTTGTGCATCCACCCTCCTCCTATATTTATAGAATGAGAAATCATATTTTAGGTCATAATAGGATTTCCTATATAGAAAACCTTTAAATAAGAATCATATTCCACCTAAAATAGTTCAACACCAATTATGAACGTCCAAATATGGTCAAATTAAATATTTGATACAAATTTAAAATCTAATCAAATCTTACATTTAATGTAGATTTTTAAATTATATCAAATCAAATCTTTGACCATATTTGGGCTCCAAAATTCACCAAATCCAAATTGGATCCCAACAATCTCTCCCTCCAGTCTGATGAGAGGGTGTTGACCCGATGGCTTCTCAACTGGACTCCATCCATGTCGCTCCGCGACAGAGTTCCTGCTCCCCCATGCCACTGATCTCCGATCCCCTGAGTTGCTTTGCATCTTCCTTCATCTATAGCTCATCGACCGTCACGTCGACGCTAGCTGCCATGCGTAGCACCTTTTATACCATAGGAATTTTGTCGACATCAATGACCCGGCTGAGACCAAAGTCCCTGATTATCAGCCTCACCGTGAGTCTTGGCTGCATGTCCCAGACTTTCGTCTTCCACCAAAATGTGTTAACGTTTTGACGAGCTTCTTCACCCTTGGCTGGCCCAACCAAGCGGACGGTACGATTCTTCCGAGATTCGAACTCCTGAATCTGTCCACCTTCGTGTCCGAACTTGAAGCTCTCCCGTACTCATGCGTCCTTAAGCAGAACATCACGCATTGTGCATGTCGTCGATAACCCACATCTCCCCCGGAACTGTGTGAATGGTGACGCCCCCGCCTCAGATTGAGTTTGCTGCAAACCTTGATCTCCTCCCTAGCCTCGAACTGCTGAAACCAATGTCACTCCATGAAGCTTTGGCAAACCACATGTCACGCCCCAGTCCCAAAATGCGTAGGACCAGGAATACGCAACACGCCAGCTACGCATTCGACCAGACTCGGGTCTGACTCGAATACGTATAAGCTGTAATAAAAATGGTCACTATCTAAAAATCCAGTAAATATAAACATCTTTGTCTCAATCCACAATGTACAGAAATATATAAGAAAGAGCTACATGTGCTAAAGTCGGCCGCCCAATAACACACAAACTCGAATAGACTCGAGAAGAAATATGAGTCTATAAAAACTAGGCTACAACAACAGATGAATAACAATATGAATGAATCCGTCCTCTCTCGCAGTCGTCGGAATCTTGCATCTGTAGGCAGGGCTGCCCTGATCCTCTCAACCAATGTAGACTGAACCTCGAGACTGGCCTTCTGTCCATCCATGCCTGGCAATACAATCTTTATCCCAAGCTCCTGGAGATCCTCTAGCAATTGGTACCGAGTCATCAAAAAGTATGCCATGGGCTTCCTGCTTAAGACATCTGCTACTACATTCGCCTTGTCAGGGTAGTATTTTAACTCTATATCATAGTCTGTCATCAACTCCTCTGTCTCATGTTGAGCTCCTTCTGAGTACGGACATACTTCAGACTCTTGTGATCTATGTAAATCTCAACACGCTCTCCATAAAGGTAGTGTCGTTATAGCTTTAGTACAAATATCACTGCAGCTAGCTCTAGGTCATGCATCAGATAGTTCTTCTCATGAACTCTCAGCTGTCTCGATGCATAGGTTATCACTTTGCAATGTTGCATCAGTACACAACATAATCCTCTCCCAGACGCATCACTGTACACTTCAAATCCTTCCGATCCTGAAGGAAGTGTAAAAATCGGTGCTGAGATCAGACGCTTCTTTAGCTCATCGAAAGCCGTCTGACACTCTTCAGTCCAGATAAACTCCTCGCCTTTACACGTCAGTCGCGTCATAGGCGCAGCAATCCTCGAGAAATTTTCTACGAACCTCCGATAATATCCGGCAAGTCCGAGAAAGCTTCTAATCTCTGTAACTGATATAGGGGTTGGCCATGTCTCAGCTGCAGCTATCTTCTCCAGGTCAACTGATAGTCCATTTTTGGTGATTATGTGTCCCAGGAAGGGTACTCTATCCAAACAGAACTCACATTTGCTGAGCTTGGCGTACAGCATCTCCTATCTCAGCGTCTCTAACACGATCCTAAGATGTCTTTCGTGCTCCTCCTGGCTCTTGGAATATACCAAGATGTCGTCGATGAACACCACCACGAACTTATCTAAGTACTGGTGGAAAACATTGTTCATCAGGCTCATAAATACTGCTGGCACGTTGGTTACACCAAACGGCATGACTAGAAACTCATAGTATCCATACTTCGTCCGGAAAGCCGTCTTCGAAATGTCCTCTCTCCGTACCTTGATCTGATGATAGCTTGATCTGAGATCGATCTTCGAGAATACATATACGCCACTTAGCTGATTCAAATAAATCATCGATGCGCGATAATGGGTACTTGTTCTTTATCGTTACAGCATTAAACGCCCTATAATCGATACACAAACATACCGTCCCTGTAATCAATACGCAAACGTACCTTCCCATCCTTCTTCGGCACAATAAGATGGGTATTCCCCATGGAGAAACACTAGCCCGACTGAAACCCTTGTCTAAGAGATCCTCTACTATGGACCTTCAACTCAACCAACTCTATCGGTGCTAGTCTGAAGACGAGAAAATAACTGGCTCGGCTCTTGGAGTCAACTCTATAGAAAACTCTATCTCTCTGTCAGGTGGCAGGCCTGAAGATTCTCTAGAAACACATCCTCAAACTATGATATAATGCCGGGGTACACAGGTTCACCTTTTGCATTGTGTGCCCCTAAGGTAGACGGGCACCATACTCCCGGGCTCCCCGAAGAAACTCAAACCCAGGGTAATCTGGTGGTCTAAAAATAATGCAACCATGTCGACAATCTAGCGTCGCGTGGTATTGGCTCACCCAACTCATGCTAGGACGATGTCATAGTCTACACTTAACCTCATAATAAATTCTCCCGTTCCGTTTATAACACTAATCCTCCAAAAGAAAAATTCTTCCTTGCCTAATGTATAATTTCTCTCCTCAAAATTTTCCCTAAAATTGTATTCCTCAAATTTCTTCTTCCCGTTATTTATTGCTCCGGGTCACATAGTACAATTATAATAATGGTATCATCCAAGCACATGCTAGAATTTATGGTATCAGATCATCATCTTCTAGGTGAGAGCCTAAAATTTTATCTCCTCTAGTCCATAATATCGTCCCTGGTATCGCTATCATATACAACAACTAATTTCTAGCATCGGACTATGCACTTCCATAAATTATTCTAGGTCATGATCAACAATCTTTCCAGCTCCTAGTACTTCCAAGATCACTGCTATCTCAAGTACGGGTAGGGTACTACTGGGTCCAATTCTCTTGCTAGCCTTCCATACTAGATCTAGAATCTAAAAACAACCTGTCAACCTACCCTACTGAGAGTAACAATCTTCTCAGAGATTATTGCACAAATCACGTCTTCTGCCGTCTAAACTACGATCTTCTTCTGGAGGGAACCGTCAAGCACAAGCATTCGTCCTTCCGAAATGAAAGGAGATTAGAAACAAGGATAATGATATTGATAAAAAATGAACAAATACAATTGGGAAGTCCAATGGCGATAATCAATTACGAAGGGAGTTTTTAAAATCGATTATGGATTGAGATCCTATTCAACAATAAATCATAATATCTATTCCTAATTTGTAGGCTCGTTTGGCACAGTCAGGTGACCAAGACGATTTAAATCGGACCTGCATGGGCCACCACAAAATATGTCACGCCCCAGTCCCAAAATGCGTAGGACCAGGAATACGCAACACGCCAGCTACGCATTCGACCAGACTCGGGTCCGACTTGAATACGTATAAGCTGTAATAAAAATGGTCACTATCTAAAAATCCAGTAAATATAAACATATATGTCTCAATCCATAATGTACAAAAATATACAAGAAAGAGCTACATGTGCTAAAGTCGGCCGCCCAATAACACACAAACTCGAATAGACTCGAGAAAAAATATGAGTCTATAAAAACTAGGGTACAACAGCAGATTAATAACAATATGAATGAAACAACCATAATGCCGGTAGAAATGATATGAGTACCTGGTACAAATACCCGCAAGACAAGCAACTCCATCAGCAACTCCAAATGCTCTGTAATCGTCTATGCTGCAAAACTGGCAGGGGACCAGGTCCTCAGAGGGACGTAACAAGGTACAAAAATACAGCATGCCAAGTATAACAGAAAGAAGCAAGTGCAACGACACCGTGTAATCTGGCATAACCAACTAAGTGAGACACAGTTTTGAAGACAATGTTCGACGCGTGGGCTGTCCAAAATAAAACCGTAGCTCCGAACACAAAGACACACGGGGCGTACCATAGCTCCGAGCACAGAGTCACACGGGTGATACTACTACTCCGGATACAGGAACACTACATTAACAAGACATAAATATATAAAGCGTGTGCAGAGGAGCCCAAACGTCTAGTAGCTGTCTTTCCCTTCCCAAGCGGTCAACGATTGTGCGCTGAACCTGAATCTCTATCTAGCAGTCTCGTCGTACTGAAGTAACTATCAATAAATGCGACCCTTAGTTCGTCCCAAGTTCCGGTCATGATGTCAGTATCAGGATACAGGAAATTTGGCACGATGACAGTGTCTGAATGTGTCCTAGGATTACTGTGTTTGATAATAAACGAAAGAAATAAAACATGGTTTATACGAAACCCTCTCTTTGGTTTACAAACAAGAAGTACAATTAATCCTATACGAGGATGTCAAGTACAAATTTTAATCTGGGTAAATATTGCTATAGGAGTCTGATCTGCGGTCGATCACTTTGTCCCTTGGACCACACGATGATGAAGAAGTGCTGTAGAAGACGGAATAGCTTCAAAGATTGCAAGAGGGAGTGGATGCTCGATGCCAAAATCGTCGATCACTACTCTCTGTCTGAGCTCTTCTCTCTCTGTTCTTCAATTTTTTGACTTCTATTCTCCGAGTTTTCGACCACGGACCTCCATGGACGGAGGTCTCTATTTATAGGGTTTTAGTGACAGTAACCGTCCAGTCGGCGTAGAAGCCGGACAGTGGAGAGTGTGGCACTTTTTACGCGGCAATTATAATAACTGCCACCCACGTATAAATGATCTTCTGAATCCGCGTGTGACGCATATCCTGTAAAACCCCCTTCCTAAAAATCGTATATACTTTTTTTATTTTTTTATTTATTATTTAAATTGTAGTAATTATGTGCTAAATAGGAGAAATAGATTTTTATAAATTTTTATTTTAGGTGTTGGGGCACTTAGAGGATTTATGGGACCATCAGAAATTTTTCTGAATTTATTTCATGTAGGAGACCCTTTGGACAGTTGCTAGCTTAATGGTGTGTACAAATATATTTTTTAGAATTTTTTTATGTATTTATATATATATATGTGCATTTAGGGAATTTATGGGGCCATCAGGAATTTTTTGAAATTTATTTCATGTAGGAGACCCCTTGAGCAGTTGCTAGCTTAATAGTGTGCATTAATATAATTTAGAATTTTCTATGAGTATATATATATATATATATATATATATATATATATATATATATATATATATATATATATATATATTGAAATAGAAAAAAAAATGAAAAAAAAAAGAAATGAAAAAAAAAACAAAAAAAATCCATTAGTTACCTACAGCCACTAATTACTTAGCAAAGAGTTGCTCACAGCAAATCAAATCAACCAAGTAGCAAAGAGTTGCTCACAGCAAATCAACCAAGTAGCCTAAGCCTATACCAACAGCCCCTTAGCAACTTAGAACGTTAGCCCATGCGACCCTCTTCTCTCCTTCCTTATATTTACTTATATATATATATCATTATTTATAAAATCCTAACCTAAAACCTCCAGACCCACCTCTTCTCATCTAGACCTAGAGAGAGCCACCACCGCAGCCAGAGGACCCCGCCAGGCCGTCCAAACCAATCCCGACGACCCCGACCCCGCGCACTGCAGATTCCCACACGAGGTACCTTTGTTCCAGAGTTGCTTTCCGTCGACTCGCTCAACCAAACGCCGTTCCGTCTTCACCGGTATGCTCACCCCTTAACTCTCTCCCATATCTGTATGATAGCAGACCTCGAACAACGTGTACCCATAGGCGAAAATAGCGCCCAAGTTGGCGCAAACAGACCCAATTCTGAGATCGTAGAAAACTACGGTGACCACCCATGTTGCCGAGTTCGTATCTCCCACCACAGAGATCCGAATTCGATGATTCTTTTTGGTATGTGTAGAACACTTGACCTAGTTTATTTTCTGTTAAATAACCTAAGATTATTAACTGTTGTGGACAGAATTAATTCGTCACAAAACCCCGTGAACCCACTTTTTACAGATTTCTAAAATTGTGAAACGGAGCGCGCCCCGCCAAACGGGACCGCCCCGCCGTGTACCAAGTGTACCGAACGGTGCACGCAGCGTAACCGGAAACGTAAAAATTTATGGAAACTGATTCCGACGTGTGTGCGAGCCGGAATCAGCCCGTATCCGCGGACACACCCCGTGTCGCAACTTTTGTGGAAGTCGCGCGTATTTTGTGCACGCTTGTCAGATTGCGACGAAACTTGCGCCACTGGACTCGTGGTAACGTGCTGGTCCTGTGACCCAATTTTCACGCAATTCTGAGACGGTTGACCAGATCGCCAATTGGCGGGCCCCATAGTTGACTTTTTGGGTGAAATTGTGTTCGGCCCATCGGAATCCACATTTGGACATACCGTTGGGTTCGTATTGACATCTAGAGTTGTTTGACCTATAATTTGTCTCATTTAGAGACTGTTACCATTGGCACACTTTTCGGTGCAAAGTGGGTCACATGTGGACCCCGCTTTGACCCAAAATTACCGTTTTGCCCCTGTGTCCAAATTGGACGAAAGGGAAGTACTTTTTAGCTATTTTGCTTATTCTGGGAACGTTGGTGATATTTATTTCAGCATCCGGAGACGTTCATTCTGAGGCCGTAGCTTCTGACTCTTGGAGTTGACATCGGGACATTACATTTTTGCAGCTTTCTTGCCAGGCAAGATACCTTGCCAAATTGCTTACAGTATTTTGCATGCTTAGTATATTTCTTTATATTTATTGCATTTCTGTTTATTTATTGCATGTGTAGTTTCTTTGAGTCATTACTATATATTAGATATGTTGACACACACATGGCACCTAGTATCATGAGAGGACAATCATTAGGCGTATGGGCTTTTAACCACTCTGGTAAACCGTAGTATATAGTTCGCACAACGGACGTGTGTCGCGCTGGTCGCTACCCCCGCGGTATGTCGATTTCTGGAGTCTCACTGGTCGCTACCCCCGCGGTATGTCGATTTCTGATGTCCATTGACGTGTGTGTGAGTTATGAGGTAGATCGAGTAGCCTACCCTTGCCCATACGTCAAAAAGTTGTTCTCATTGCATTCATATAGATTGTCTTGTACAGCGTACTTATTTATTTTCAAATTATATGCATGTTTACTGTATTCAAGTTGGCTCGCTTTTCTGTATCTTGTTACATCCCTCTGAGGACCTGGTCCTCTGCCAGGTGTATCTGCTCTTGAGTATTTGCAGGAGTACGGGCCTAGACCTGACGCATTACTTTCTGCCGAGGAGGTCTTACCTTCTGAGCATCTTTGAGTACATCTAGCGATGGATTCTTTTTAGCTGATACACTTCTGTCTTCACATTATTTTATATTGGAGACTTTATACTCCTCTCTCATTTTAGTTTTGGATATAGTCGTTGGTAGTGGATTTGTCTCCACCCGACTATTATTTTGGATATTTCAGACTCCTTATTCTAGTTTAGTATTTCTTTTCTATGACTTGTTGTGTGGATGAGATTAGCATATCTGTGACTTGTGACATTATATATACCACATGTGAGTTTATATTCATATTACAGCGTACGTATGGGTTATGGTTTCCATATATTGGAGTTGCCATATCCATGCGGCTGGCATGCTTACGTGTTCTAGTCCTACGTATTATTGGGACTGGGACGTGACATATCCCATGATGAGGTAACGCGTATAAACGCTGCGAGGATCACGGCATGCAAGCCACGTAGGTAACTGCCCCTCGCGTAGAAAAGGTTGGTGTAGAAGCCAATAACTGTCACTATGGCGTAGAAGCCAAATCGTTGTCAAGTTGGCGTAGAAGCCAAATAGGCGTTGAAGCCCAGTAGGCGTAGAAGCCCAGTAGGCGTAGAAGCCTGATGCTGCATGGATAGGTAGCTAGCGTAAAAGATAGCCGATCTTCCTTCCTTGACTGAGGTCTTGAAAGTATTCTGGACCAAATAGCCTTATCACGCACCCATACAAATGTAGCCTGAGTTAGCGTATTCCGAGGAGATAGCATATGGTGTACTCCTTATAGCTGAAAATAGCCAGGTGGCGTATTTTAAGGAGATAGCGTACAGCGTGCTCCTATAGCTGAAAAGAGCCTGATGGCGTAATATGCAGAGGTGATAATGTGGACGTATTAGTCATATTTATGGCTCACCCGGTCTTTGAAAATAGAACCAAATCTCGTGCATTAAATGCAGAGATCTGCCCCCATCACGCGCATTAACTGCAGAGACGTGCCTCGAGCTCTGTACGAAGAGCAGCTTTTGACGTGGCAGTTTATTTTGTCTTCTGTGGAGCGTAAAAGCTCACATCTGCCTGTATAAAACTAGGCAGCGTATTCCCTTGGACACGTAAAAGCGAGTTGTATCAAGGAAATGTCACTAAATGACGGTCTGGGTCTCTGTGCCAAGTCATCATTACAGCCGTCGTCTGGATAGTTGTGCAGTTCTCTTTGTCAGGAGTCAGGTTCACTGCATGATCTGACAGGTTCATTCGAGGAATACGAAGAGTTCCCCGTACATCTTTCCACTGCATTAAGAGCGAGTAGGTTTTACGCCAAAGTGGCGATGTAACAACCTTTTTATGCCAAAGCAGCCTAGAAATACTACATTATACGGGTTGTCCTGGAGCTTATATTTTACTCTATACTAGCGATGAAGCTCTGTTGTACGCCGATGGCTCTGAAGTCATATCTTACGCCACACAGCACTGAAATACTGCGTATAACTCTGCAGCGTATTTTTCATGCTTCTACAAGACCCCCTTCAAAGTTTTCAAATTCCTCGTAATTTGAAACACTTTGAATGAAGCATAAAACTGTCAAGTCTGACTCGTTCCTCGAGGCTGATTTCTTGGCGGAATTTTGGGATTTTTGTTGGGATTCAGTGTGTTCTCCTTTGCCTATATAAAGGCTGCTGAGTTAACCTGTTCTTTCCACATTTCCTTCACCACACAAAGATGGTTGTCGAGGTTCGTCTTGCTGACTTGAGAAAGAAGAAGATCATGTTCTTTCAACATGTAAGGAGCCAAAAAAAAAGGCATCTTCGAGCAAATGTCATCTGCAATGATGGATCATGGAAGGATATCATAGCTTCCTTTGCTCGGGATAATCAGCAATTTCATATGGCGATTCGTCCAGGAGAGATGAAGGGTCATATTCGACCATACAACTTGCAAGCTGTATTTTCTCCCGCCGTTGGCGGACGAGGGCAGACAAACTAGCCATGTCTTCCAGTATTTAGTTGGGTCTAAAACCTCAACTCAATCTGTCATGGCGTATGGAGGATGGGCTCTTGAATAATTTACACAGGCCCAGTTTTGTATCCTCCCACCGTTAATCATTTTTTTGTTAATCGGCCGCGGAAGCCGATTAATCTGCTGTAGAAGACAACAAAGATCTCCACCAATACGAGAACCTGGCAGAACAGATTCTTGGTGTGATCCTAAATGAAAATGAGAAACCCTTTATAGTATAAGGATCTCCATCATATGTAATCATGAAGATGAAAACCCTTTGTAGAATGGATTTCCATCATATGTAATCATGATTAATAAAGTTGTCTTCTTTTACGCATCTGATGATTTTCCATATTTTTTGCTGTGATAAAGTCTGAATATGTGTAGCTTCGACACGTCTGAATAACTTTACGCCGACTCTGATAAAAAGAGTATCTGATCTTGTCCCGTCTTTTACGCGTAACTGAAGACGCGTAGATAACTGCTTTAGCATTTAAGTCGCATATTTGAACTGTCCTGCTGTTTTGAATAAGGAATTAGGTAGGATTCTGAACTGTCACTTCTCTGATAGGAAGAATTTTTGTTCAGACCATCATCTTCAAGAGTGATTTCCCAACAATCCCTTGAAACAGGGCGAGAAATGGCTGTCAAAACTGGCCATACTTGAACGCTACTTCCCACACATATGGATGATGATGCTACTTCCCACACATACGTCGTGATGACATTAGATGATGACGCTACTTCCCATATGTCGTGATGACATTAGATGATGACGCTACTTCCCACACATACGGATGATAGGAATCTATAGCTTCCAAGAATTTTTGTGCTATAGGTTCTATATCGTCATGGGGAGAGGATTCCTGATTTGGAATTTAAGCGTCAATATACTAGAAAAGAGGATCTTTATTATCATCAGAAACCACGTTCCTGGTTGTATTTACATCAATCGGCTGCTTGTTGCGCCGGAGGTTGATGACCAAGGGTGGAGGCTTCTGGTTCAAAGTGATCACTAGAGGATCACCTTCTTTTCCTGGCTTGGTTTTGTTCAGGTGGATAGCCATGGGATCCATGGCTTTCGGACGAGTAGTTCGCCCTTTCACCTTGATTGACAGAGGCTGATTGGCAGAGGGTTCTTCTGGATCCCGGTGGGATTCCTTTTCTGTCTCGCCTGATACCTCCTCCATGTAGTCTTGAGTGTACAACATGGCATCAGAGTAGTAGGATTCTACTCCTTTAAACGGGTTAAGGTCAGCAAACTCCGTTTGTACTGTTCCTTGGGCATCTACATATTTAAAGCATTGATGTAGAGTCGAAGGAACGATGTTGTGGTCGTGGATCCAAGGTCTGCCCAGCAGAATGTTGTAGGACACCTCTGAATTAATGACATAATATGTAGCCACTGATCTGAGGTCGCTAATCTGGATCCTCAGACGAATCTTCCCCAACGGCTTACTTTTCCTGGCGTTGAAACCCACGATTAGTGGTGGTGTAAGCCAATTCGCTGGTAGGAATCCTCAGCGGTCTGAGCAGACTATGAGGAATGATTCTGATCGATGATCCCGGATCTATGTGAATCCGGTCGACCTCCATGGAACCGACGTATCCGGTGTAATAGAGGGGTCTGTCATGCCTGTTATGTTTTAACAGCATGTCATCTTGGGTGAAAGTGATATTCGGGACCACCTCCATCACACTATGGCATTGAGGACATGCCACGGGTTCTTCGTCAGGGGACTTGAGCTGGGTTAGGTATGCATCCGCCTGCATTAATGCTTCACTCAAGGCTTGACGAGTGTCTTTAGAAAGCCTGAGTAATTCAAAAATGGACAATCTGGCTGGTGTATGAGCCAACTGGGCCAGGATGTCAAAGTTATACGGCTTCTCTAAACTTTTGATTTGAATATTCTTCAAAGGCTTATCGAAGCGCACTTCTTTTTGCTTTCCTTTGTCCGTCGAAGTTGGTCTCGAAGGACCGGCCTCTGGTATGGCGGGTTCCGGTTCTGAAGGCTTGGCAGCTGAAGCGTCTGCCGATGCATCTTCCTGACTTCCTCCATAGTCCTTGAGGTAAGCTTTTCCTGAACGGGTTCCAGTAGCCAAAACCTCATCTTCTGATGCCGAGTGTATCGTAACCATGTGACATGGTTTATGCTTCGAGTTCTTCTTAGACTTAGTCTTAGCAGGTTGAGTCTCTTCCTCGATCTCTGACACTAGATCTGGATGAACCCACATAATCTCGCCCCACTGGGTAGTTAGGGGTACCAGGTCCTGATTTTGACCCCTAGCTGGAGGGAGATTAACGATGTTCATCGTTGTCCGGAAAATAGGTATAACACTATCCGGGACTTCTTGGGGAGGTAGATTGCCAAATTGCAGAGAGATCATGTTGGCTGTGACCGTCTTCTCGCTGTTGCGCAGAGTGATGGCCTTAGCATCGATCAGCTCCTGGATCTTCCTCTTCAGTACATAACACGCTTTTGTAGGGTAGTGTATGTATCTATGGAAGATGCAGTACTTGGGGTTATTACTACTGCCGACTTTATTAGGCCGCTTCACCTCAGGGAGGGTAATCTTGCCGCTTTTGACGAGACACTCGAATATGCTCGGAATATCGTCGTTGTCGAAAGAGTACACTTCAATAGGCCTGAAAGTCCCAGGTTTCGTCTGTGTGGTTGCCGCAGTCTTTTGCCTGGACGTGTTGATCGCCAGAGCTTCTTTTCCTTTGGAACCATGGGGATGGTCGTTGTTGGAAGATGACCTTTTGCCTCTATCGGAGGCAGAGATCATGATGCCATTATCACGCACCTTCCGGCTGTTGTCCTCAGCGGCTACCGCTGAGATAATGAAAGAGGGCCAATCATGGAACTGATATGGTCCTGTGAACACCGAGATCACGGAAAGAAGGTTCTTCCTGCAAATGTCCACCAATGCCGAGTCTGGAACTCCGGGAGGCATTTGCAAAGTGGCTTGACGAAAACGTTCGATGAAAGTGTGAACGTTCTCCTTTTTCTTCTGCTTTACTTCGATGAGAGAGGACATAGACATGTCCATCCCTCCTTCGTAGAATCGTACGAAGAACAAAGTCTTGAAATCTTCAAAGGAAGTAATGCAGTTGTCCGCAAGTTTACGGTACCACTGATAAGCCACTCCCGAGAGACAGCCTTTGAATTCTCGAGTGAGAAAGGCGTCATTCCCCTGTAATAACACCGTCATCATACTGAAGTAGTTCATGTACTGGCTCGGTGATGTTTTTCCCTCAAACAAATCCATAGTCTGTGGTTTGTATTTAGGACGAAAAGGGACCTCATCCCAAATAGCGGGGTAAGGCTGGTTGATTCCCAATTTCTTGAGCTGATCTTTGTGCTTCAAGGCATCAAATTGGGCTTTCAACTCCCGTACTGCCTGCATTAGATCTTCAGCCGGTAGCGGGACCACGGAGTGATGAGGGATCGGTTGTACTGCAACTCCAACAGTAGGCAGTACATTCTCCGAGTTAGGAAGTGGGGGAGCTGCTGACTCTTGATCTAGAGCAGGCTCCTGATTCGCATTGGATGGAGGTAAGTCCACCCCACACGTATCTGAGTTGGAGGGACCGATGCTTGAGCCATAGCAGCTGTGTGTTGAGTCAGCATCATTTGGTGCATATTCTCCATCATGGACTGTATCTCCTTCAGAGATGTCTCCAGTACAGCAATGCGTTGCTCAGTGCTTCCAAACGGGGAAGCTTTCTCGCGTTCATCTCCAATGGCATAGACTCCCATTTCCCTGGGTGTCATTGAAGGGTTAGTATAGGTCTCTGTAGAAGTTGACTCTATACTTTCAGCATCTGATTCAGGAAACTGGCGACCCCCAGTGTCGGAATCAGAAGAGTACGAAGCCGGTTGTCGCGACTTCGAACGGGTGTTTCGGAACACCCCAGCTTCAGTGTTCTTAAGGAGCTTGTCGAATCTCCTTTGGCTTGGAGTTCTAGAGGGATGACGTCTTGAGTTCGACCTTCCTCTAGGAACATGTGAAGCCATGTTCACTGATGCATGTGCGGGCTCTTCTTCCTGGAAAGACAGAGAGTAGTTCAACCGGTCGAAAACCAACCATTTTGCTTCAGAACAGCAATAATTAACTATAATCCTATGACTATTACAATAGTGCTCCCTAGGAGGCGTAATAGACATGCTGGAAGATCCCCTATCCTTGCACGTCTGGATCAGATATTCACGCAAGTCAGGAGGATTAACAGAAGAAGAAGAAGGCTTGTTCCTCCTGTTCACATCAGTTAGCATACGGATGTTGGGAACCATAATTCTCCCTGTGCCACCCGTATACAACAGGTTAGCCATCTGAGTAGCAGATAATCCCCGAGGAGCGTGTTTCTCCGCCAATCAGGTTTTCTTTATGCTGAGGGGTTTAACCTGGCGTATTTGGAACTCTGCTCAGGTTGGCGTAAAACTGAGGAAGCCCTCAATCGGCCATCAGCTTCTCGCATAATCCGGAGGGCGGGCAAATTCTTTCCTTGCTGGCGTAAAGGCCAAGAAGTTGAGTAGTCCGCCACTTGTTTTCTCTTGCGTAGATTGCAGGGACCATCTGCTTTTCCGCGGAGGGCAGATGCATTCTTACGCGCAGATCGCGTTTGGAATTTCTAATTTGGCGCTGAGGCATTATCAGAAATCTTGTCTGCCACGTCACAGACGGGAGACTGAATTTTACGCGCAGAGCACGGAGTAGACTTCTGGACTAGCACTGAGGCATCACCAGAAGTTTTGTCTGCCACGTCATAGACGGGAGACAAAGTTTTATGCGTAGGGCGCAGAGTAGACTTCTGGACTAGAACTGAGGCATCGTCAGAAGTTTTGTCTGCCACATCACAGACGGGAGACGGAGCTTTACGCCCGGAACGCGAAGGTTATGCAGCTACAACCTGGTTGGTCGGAGAAACCGGAGAGTCGACAGGAATGGTAGGGGATGTCCTGGGCATCCAGACCTTACACAGCTTCCTGTTGTCTTGGACAGAGAGAGAGTGAGAGCTACCACCTGCTCGAAGTATATCTTCGTAGGCAGACTGGTCGAACTGGACGACCAGGGTCTTCTTCATTGATCCTACTGAGACTGCATCGTGTTGAGCAATTGCTTTCTCGTCAGATGAGAAAGACGTCCCCAGCAGAGTTGCCATCTTGTGTTTGATAATAAAAGGAAGAAATAAAACTAGGTTTATACAAAAACCCTTTCTTAGGTTTACAAACAAGAAGTACTATTAATCCTATACGAGGATGTTAAGTACAAATTTTAATCTGGGTGAATATTGCTATAGGAGTCTGATCTGCAGTCGATCACTTTGTCCCTTGGACCATACGATGATGAAGAAGTGCTGTAGAAGAAGGAGATGCTTCAAATATTGCAAGAGGGAGTGGATGCTCGATGCCAAAATCGTCGATCACTACTCTCTGTATGAGCTCTTTTCTCTCCGTTCTTTGATTTTTCGACTTCTATTCTCCCAGTTTTCCCCCTTTTGACCCTTTTTTCCGACCTTGGACCTCTATCAATAGAGGTCTCTATTTATAGGGTTTTTAGTGACAGTAACCGTCCAGTCGGCATAGAAGTCGGGTAGTGGAGAGTATGGCACCTTTTACACGGCGGTTATAATAACTGCTACCCACGTATTAATGATCTTCTGAATAAGCGTGTGACGCATTTCCTATTAGAAGATAATGCGTATAACTGCTGCAAAGATCACGGCGTGCAAGCTACGTAGGTAACTGCCCCTTTGCGCAGAACAGGTTGGCGTAGAAGACAATAACTGTCACCATGGCGTAGAAGCCAAATAGTTGTCAAACTGGCATAGAAGCCAAATAGGCGTAGAAGCCTTGTAGGCGTAGAAACCTGATGCTGGATGGATAGGTGGCTAGCGTAGAAGATAGCTGATCCTCCTTCCTTGACTGAGACCTTGAGCTTATTCTGGACCAAATAGCCTTCCCACGCACAAATGCAGATATAGTCTGAGTTAGCATATTTCAAGGAGATAGCGTACAGCGTGCTCCTTATAGCTGAAAATAGCCCGGTGGTGTATTCCAAGGAGATTGCGTACAGCGTGCTCCTATAGCTGAAAATAGCCTGATGGCATAATGTGCAGGGGTGATGATGTAGACGTATTAGCCGTAATTATGGCTTGCCCATTCTTTGGAGATATAATCAAATCTCTTGCATTAAATATAGAGATCTGCCACCATTCTGAGCATTAAATGCAGAGACGTGCCTCGAGCTCTGTACGAAGAGCAGCTTTTGACGTGGCAGTCTGTTTGTCTTCTGCAGAGCGTAAAAAGCTCACATCTGTCTGTGTAAAACTAGGCAGCATATTCCCTTGTATGCGTAAAAGCAGTTTATGCCAAGGAAATGTCACTAAATGACGGTTTGGGTCACTGTGCCGCAACATCATTACAGCCGTCGTCTGGATAGTCGTGCAGTACTCTTTGTCAGGAGTCAGGTTCACTGCATGATCTGACAGATTCATTCGAGGAATACGAAGCGTTCCTCGTACACTTCTATGCTGCATTAAAAGCGGATGAGTTTTACGCCATAACGGCGGTATAATACCCTTTTTACGCTGAAGCAGCCTGGAAATACTGCATTACGCGTATTGTCCTTGAGCTTGTATTTTATGCTGTACTAGCGATAAAGCTCTGTTTGTACGCCGAGGGCTCTAAAGTCCCGTCTTACGCCACACAGTACTGAAATGATGCGTATAACTCTTCAGCGTATTTTTCATGCTCCTACAGTAGTCTGGCGTAAGAACACAGACTGTCAGATTTTTGTGTATACTGCCAATCTTGGATTTTATGCCTCGAAATGAGATTCCAGTGCTCAAGTTTTTACAGTCTTGGCGTAAAAGCACAGACTGTTGATCTTGGCATAAGCTGCAAGACTGTGAGGTTTAGTATAGAAACTGACATATTTTTCTTGCACTTTGTAGTTAACTTGCAGATACCTCCGTTGGATGAGGTGATGGGTTCTGCTGCTGGGATGCTGAACTCCAATTACCTGGAAGATTTTTCCCATGTGACATTTCCTATTTCCGGACCCCAGTATCCTGAAGGAAGGGGAAATCTGATATCGTCTCAAGGAGAACGAATGCTGTTGAACATGATCAACGGGGAGCCCCTGACACATATATATGGGGCCAAATATATAAAACCAGCTTTCCACTTTGGTGATATGATTGATAAACAATTCCAAACGAAGCCCAAGAAGGAAAACTGGGTTTTCACTGGCGGGGGCATGGTCATGTACCTGCCCAGGATGCTGAGAGATTACCCTATCTCGGTATTCTTCCATGCCACGCATTCGAGGAAGATGTCGTGGACTCTGACCCCTAATCTTCACGGCCAGCCGGAAAAGATATTTTATCAGAAGGGATCAGACCAAGGGTTATTTATAAGCCGCCCTTCCGGCCCGGTCATGCCTTTCAGGGGATTATTTCCGGGTAGCGTCCCGAGTGAAGACACTTCATTGCTCCAACCAGTCCGGTTGCCGACTTTCTGCAATGACTTCATGGGACAAGAAGTATACCCCAAGATTAATCCTCGGACCAATGGGTGGCTTACCCCTACAAATCTTCGCTGGGCTCGTTTAGCTGCCTGGGCCCTGAAGCATTTTCAGACGGAGCTGGAGAACATTGGTCTGTTTGCGGCTGTGAGTGCTACCAGTGTTGGATTACCTCTCAATCCCAACCTATTTTTAGCTTTGATGGAGCGGTATATCTCGCTCACTAGGACTTTTGCCACTCCACTGGGGGAGTTAGGATTGGCCCTTCACGAAATGGCAGAGATTTCAAGACTGCCAATGGGGGATACTCCTTATGAAGAGTATGTTCCCACAAACTGGGAGCTGGGGACATAGACCCTCGGGTAGTGGCAGTGTACCAGGAGCTGATGTGCCACTATTTAGCTTGCATCGCCTTCTATAATGAGCCCTCTGATTTGGCTCATACCAACAAATGGGCGTCCTACCTCTTCTTCCATCAGACCAGGGATGCTAAGCCAGACAAAGTCGTAGATAGCAGGGATAAGCCTTTGAGCCTTCTAAGCGTGCTTAATGCTCAAGTAGTCGATGATCTTATTGAAGACGCTGGGGCTTCAGATCAGGTTCTCGACGAAGGGATAGGGAGTTACCCTGCCGGCACTAAAGCCTACAGTTATATGAGGCATTGCCGCAGGCCTCTGTCAAGGGAAGCTCAACTGGCTGGCTTCCTCTCTGTATGGCTGCGTCGATTGGTAGTACCTGGCATTGCATCTTCGGATCGCATTCATCGCAACACCTTATGTCCTGCAGTGCGTCTGGTGTTTGGGGCAAGACTGAGCCTGCTCCCTGCCATGGTATGCCGGATACAAGATGGCCTGAAGGCCATTATTGATGGGCTGTTTGTCGATGAAACACGGCATGACAACTTTCCCAGGGTTGAATTACCGTTCTTGTATTTGATGGGATGGCTAATTCTTCATAACCCCAGGGTGATGTCTCCTGGCTCTGCCAGTAGTTCGGGGAATAATTTCTTGTTGAATTACAAGAATTCCACCTGGAACGTGACCACCGTCGTTGATTGTCGGCGGGCATTAAATTTTGGTCACAGCTGGAAGCTCTTCTGTATCGTCCCCACTGTACATCTCAATCAACAGGGGAGCAGGCTTCAGGACTCAGGTGAAGGGAAGACCGTTCTTTCTCCTGAAGCTTTTTATTGGTTGGTCTGCATTAGACCTTCCCATTTATTGTACAGAAGTGAAGACCATTGCTTCTTGGAGCCCTACCTGCCTAGTCGGTTCGCCAGGCAGTTTGGGTATGACCAATTGCACGTGGGAAATGCCATCACCAGCTTCAAGTCCAGGGGTAGACTTATTGATGGAGCGAGAGGATGGCGGTACTTCATAATGGGTTGTACTGGAGCGGCCTTTACTGTGCCCGCGACTTCTCTCTCCATGGAGTTGCGCATCCTCCATTAGTACGCCCAGTTTTATGTGGCCATCAATACCTTCCATCGCGATTTTGATATGCGTGGAAGTTTTAGGATGCCTCCACATAAGTCCGCTGGGAAAGAGGAAGTCCTATCAGTTTCCTCTGACGAGGGTGAAGACTCTGTCAATCCAGATGAGTTTTTGCTGGCAGTACCGAGAGGCGTAATACCTCCGCCTGCAGAGCCTCTGGTTATCCCTGGTAAGCGAAGGGCTCATATTCTGAAGGAGACTTCCCCTCGCAAGAAAAAGAAGATTGTTAGTGGTCCTGTCAGGACTTTCCGCCATGAGGCTCCTCGGAGTGAGCCTATTGTTTCCCCTGTTGGGGATGATTCTTTGACTAGAGGTCCTTCACCTATTAGAGAGGGAGCCTCCATAATTCTGGCTGGCAGTGCCGGAGATTCTTTGCTCGAGGCTGCTGTCGCTGCTACCGCTTCAGGTAGTGGTACGAGATCACCTTCGAGACAGAGCAAAATAAGATTGCAACATCCAGACCAGTAACGGGAGTAACTCCTGCCGCGTCTGTTAGTATATCCAGTGAGATACCACCAGGTGAGCCTCGAGTGGATCTTGAAGAAGACCTGGAAGAATATCTGCCATTGTCAGTTGGCACACCCCCTTCTCCAGGTATGACAACTCGCTTAGCATCATTAAGAAATGATTTAGCTGTACTGGCTGCAGACGCGACATATATACCATCGGCCATGGGTAAATGTCGTCTTTACGCCTCTTTTAGAAAAATTAACATCATGTTGATATTAACTTTCTCTTATCTTCTTTTCAGGGAAAGACATCTACGGGGAGGGCAGCGTCGACGCAACTTTTGGCTTTGTTGCAGCTCCTGCCGATGACACGGAGGTGCCCGACTTTAAAGAGGAAACATTTTCGGGTGCCGGCTTGCCCGAAACAGTTCCGATATCTCGAGAGGAGGATTAGCCTGTCATTACGACTATGCCTCCTTTGAGTACGCCAGCCACTTCGGCCGTTGTCGGTACCTCTACCTTTGTCGCGCCCTCTACTGAAGCGACGACTGTGACGACACCCTATGCAGTCGTTCCTGGAAGGGGATTCGCCGATATTGCAGCCACTCCCAGCTTCCAATCTGATTTCGCCATGCTGATTGAGCAGTATACTAGTATTTTCTACACCACTTTGAATACGCTGATATGAATGGTGCTGGCGAAGAATCTAGGCTTTGGGGCTCTGAGGAGGTCCTCCCAGTTTGTGATAGCGTCGATCAGAGATTTCAACGATGCTGGGAGAGCTGATACACTGGAGCAGATAGTTAATGGTTTGGAACAACTCATTAACAATTATTTGCAACTATCCCAGGGCAACATTGATGACCTGGTCCAGGCTGAATATGACTCTTTGACTGCGAGGCTTGTTGGGGAGATAGAAACTCTGAGCAAGTCCATCGAGGCTCAGCAGAAAGAGATGAATGAAGAGCATACCGCGCTGGAGTATGTCATTCCCTAACTGGCCAAGTGCGAGGCCGAATATGAGGAAGAGGCAGCGAGGGTCCGCCAATTGGAAGACGAACTCGCTAAGGCCAAGGAAAAGGCTCTCTCTTTGTCGGCAGCTCGAGATGTGTTGAATGGCCGAAGGGAAGCGTCTCAGCAGAACCTGGCACGTGTGGGTGTCATCCACGCAGATTATATACGTCATTGGTCTAAAATGTCTGCCTTGAACAATAAGGAGGCAAGGTTGTAGCGGGCTCGCGCTACCGTTTTAAGCTCCATGAATGAGAAGATGGCCGTACTGGCGCAGCAGATCCGTGATTTGACTGCTCCTCCCCAATGATGTACTATTTTATTTCTCCTGTAATTTCTCAGAGATAATAAATACACATTTTTTGACTTTGTGGGCCCATCATTTTAGAATGTGATAGGCTAGGGTGAAAGTGATATCAAAGGTATCATTAACATGACATTCTTTCGTTAAGGTTTTGCTGAATGTAAATCTATTCAGAGTTAACATGAACCTGAAAGAATATAATCCAATCTAAATTTGTATACTAAACACTATCAGAGGTATCATTAACATGATAGGTTTACAAATTAGTTAAGGATATCTATTCGGAGGTCACATGAACCTGATAGAATATGATCCATCTAACCTTTGTGCATGGTATTGTCAAAATAAGATCTTCGTCATACTCCGTTAAACGAAGGAGATTAAGTATAGTACTTCTTCGGAACTTTGCATTTGATAGTAGCCATTGATTTTTATTAGACTTGGCTAATCTGTAAGTGCCATTTGCAATCATATAAGGGCCCTCCCCTTTCTTTATGATTGTTTGTACGAATTTTGAATTTTGTACTAGAGGTAATATGGACGTAGTACAATACCGTATTTGTTGAGGACATTTCACTGGGGGGGTTTTGGTGGACCTATCATTTGTTGCGCACGAGAGTGCAAATAATAGGTTTGAGACAAGCCCTGCCAGAGGTAATATGGACGTGGCAGTTTTTGTGGACCTAACACCACTGGCGTACTTAGAGTTAAGTACGGGTGCTAAGTTGAAATGACAACCGATATCAGAAGTAATATGGATGTGATAATCGATAGCAAAAAACTCGGAGGGTTTGTTCAGAGGTAATATGAACATGACAAACTTTTGAGTTGTGACTCCACTAGGGATGGAGGTATACATCTGCTCAGAGGTAATATGGACATGGCAGTTTTTGTGGACCTAACACCACTGGCGTACTTAGAGTTAAGTACGGGAGCTAAGTTGAGATGACAACCGATATCAGAGGTAATATGGACGTGATAATCGATAGCCAAAAACTCGGAAAGTTTGTTCAGATGTAATATGGACATGACATACTTTTGAGTTGGGGAAATAGGAAAATGTTTGGACAATAGTTCAGAGGTAATATGGACATGAACTCATGTCCGAAAAATTCACTATGGAGTGATTTTCTTGAGTGGGGATAGACCTGAAGAATCCACTGGGGAAACTTTAGGGACTCATCATCGGGTATATTCCTGAGGGGAGCAAATTGTCATGTTAGAGTGAAATCAATTTGCAGTGACTGTCCCTTCATTTACAGATGCAAAGTGATGACTTTGGCGTCGATCAGCTCCTGTATTCTCCTTTTCAGTACATAGCACGCCCTTGTAGGATGATGAATGTACCGATGAAAGAGACAATAATCTGGGTCATCGACTTTACCAGCCCTCTCAGGATATCTGATGTTGGGTAGCCGAAGTTTGTGTTCCTTCATCAACATATTGAAGATTTCAATAATGTCATCTTCATTGAAGAAGAAAGTCTCTTTTGGCCTTCGGGCTCCCGATGCCTGAGTTTTACGGTCTTGCGGGAAGATCGTCATCGTTGCATCATCTTCGGACTCAGAGGGAATTATACCCCCAGCTTTGGATGCTGCCCTATTTTGTCGAGGTATGCTACCCCCCGTCATGTCGTGGCATTTGCCCACAGAAGCTGATTTAGAAGGTCCTGCCTCTGGTTGTGCAGGATCAGACTCTCGAGGTTGTGAGTTTGCAGGAGATGCTGTATACCCCAACCCAAAACGAGCTTGTTGACAGTAAGAATTACCATGCAACGGTGTTCGTCTGCCTCTTCCATAGTTGAGGCCTTGTTTCAACTTCAAATCATATCCCATGCTTTATATAATCTTTAAAGCTTGTGGGCTATATCTGTGGATTTGCATTTTGTCACCCTCAGACTCGCGAAATTCTTCTTGTACAATCGGTCTGCTCCGCATGCGACCGAACACTATTGGATGCTGGTCGTCGCGAGTTGGAGGAACAATAAAGACAGAATCTTCATGTGGCCCATATGTCATGACGATATTAGATGTTGACGCATCTTCCCACATGATCTCCCCACGCTTGGTAGTCATGGGAACAGAATCTTGGTTATGACTCATGTCTTTGCGTTTCTGGATCAAGAATTCGCGTAAGTCAGGATGATTGACAGAAGAAGAAGAAGAAGAAGAAGGCTTATTCCTCCTGTTTACATCAGTCGGCTTGCGGATATTAGGGACCATAACTTTTCCCCTGCCACCTATATACAGTAGTTCAGCCATCTGAGTAGCAGCTGATACCAGAGGAGTGTGTCTTTCCGCAAACTGGGCCTTTTTTACGCTGAGGGGCTTAACCTGGCGTAATATGGAATTCTGCTCAGGTTGGCATAAAACTGAGGAAGTCCTCAATCGGCCATCAGCTTCTCGCGTAATCTGGAGAGCGGGCAGATTCTTCGCTTGCTGGCGTAAAGGTCGAGAAGTTGAGAATTCCGCTACTTGTTTTCCCTTGCATAGATTGCAGGGACCATCTGCTTTTCTACGGAGGGAAGATGCATCTTTACGCACAGAGCGCAAAGCAGACTTCTGGATTAGCACTGAGGCATCACCAGAAGCTTTGTCTGCCACGTCATAGACGGGAGACAGAGTTTTACGCGCAGAGGGCGAAGCAGACTTCTGGACTAGCACTGAGGTATTGCCAGAAGTTTTGTCTGCCAGGTCACAGATGGGAGACAGAGTTTTACGCGCGGGGCGCGGAGGTTGCGAAGCTACAACCTTGTTGGTCGGAGAAATCAGAGAGTCGGCAGGAATGGTAGGGGATGTCCGGGGCATCCAGACCTTACGCAATTTCCTGTTGTCTTGGACAGAGAGAGAGTGAGAGCTACCCCCTGCTCGAAGTATATCTTCGTAGGCGGATTGGTCGAACTGGACGACCAAGGTCTTCTTCATTGATCCTACTGATACTGCATCGTGTTGAGTAATTGCTTTCTCGTCAGATGAGAAAGAGGTCCCCAGCAGAGTCGCCATCTTGTTAGAAGATCCCCAGCAGAGTCGCCATCTTGTGTTTGATAATAAACAAAAAAAATAAAATAAGGTTTATACGAAACCCTCTCTTTAGTTTACAAACAAGAAGTACAATTAATCATATACGAGGATGTCAAGTACAAATTTTAATCTGGGTAAATATTGCTATAGGAGTCTGATCTGCGGTCGATCACTTTGTCCCTTGGACCACACGATGATAAAGAAGTAATGTAGAAGACGGAATAGCTTCAAAGATTGCAAGAGGGAGTGGATGCTTGATGCCAAAATCGTCGATCACTACTCTCTGTCTGAGCTCTTCTCTCTCTGTTCTTTGATTTTTCGACTTCTATTCTTCGAGTTTTCGACCACGGACCTCCGTGGACGGAGGTCTCTATTTATAGGGTTTTAGTGACAGTAACCGTCCAGTCGGCGTAGAAGCCAGACAGTGGAGAGTGTGGCACTTTTTATGCGGCGGTTATAATAACTACCACCCACGTATAAATGATCTTCTGAATCTGCGTGTGACGTGTGTCCCATGATGAGGTAACGCGTATAACCACTGCGAGGATCACGGCATGCAAGCCACGTAGGTAACTGCCCCTCGCGTAGAAAAGGTTGGCGTATAAGCCAATAACTGTCACTATGGCATAGAAGCCAAATCGTTGTCAAGTTGGCGTAGAAGCCAAATAGGCGTAGAAGCCCAGTAGGCGTAGAAGCCTGATGCTGCATGGATAGGTAGCTAGCGTAAAACATAGCCGATCTTCCTTCCTTGACTGAGGTCTTGAAAGTATTCTGGACCAAATAGCCTTATCACGCACCCATACAAATGTAGCCTGAGTTGGCGTATTCCGAGGAGATAGCATATGGCGTACTCCTTATAGCTGAAAATAGTCAGGTGGCGTATTTCAAAGAGATAGCGTACAGCGTGCTCCTATAGCTGAAAATAGCCTGATGGCGTAATATGCAGAGGTGATGATGTGGACGTATTAGTCATGATTATGGCTCACCCGATCTTTGAAAATATAACCAAATCTCGTGCATTAAATGCAGAGATCTGCCCCCATCACGCGCATTAACTGCAGAGACGTGCCTCGAGCTCTGTACGAAGAGCAGCTTTTGACGTGGCGGTTTGTTTTGTCTTCTGCGGAGCGTAAAAGCTCACATCTGCATGTATAAAACTAGGCAGCGTATTCCCTTGGACGCGTAAAAGCGAGTTGTATCAAGGAAATGTCACTAAACGACGGTCTGGGTCTCTGTGCCGAGTTATCATTACAGCCGTCGTCTGGATAGTTGTGCAGTACTCTTTGTCAGGAGTCAGGTTCACTGCATGATCTGACAGGTTCATTCGAGGAATACGAAGAGTTCCCCGTACATCTTCCCACTGCATTAAGAGCGAGTAGGTTTTACGCCAAAGTGGCAATGTAACAACATTTTTATGCCGAAGCAGCCTGGAAATACTGTATTACACGGGTTGTCCTGGAGCTTATATTTTACGCTGTACTAGCGATGAAGCTCTGTTGTACGCCGATGGCTCTGAAGTCATATCTTACGCCACACAGCACTGAAATACTGCGTATAACTCTACAACGTATTTTTCATGCTTCGACAATTACGATATACATAGGTACGTACATCAAGGAGTTGTGAATCATCTATCATTCGTTACTAGGCGTTACCGACGAACGTCTGCACCCGGCTGTGATTCGGACATGAAGTAATGATTCTAATCAAACACGCGCACAATGCATATAATAAATCAATAAATATCTGGTAACTGAAATACAGGGTGGCAAGGTACACTTGCCTGGATCCGGCTGCTGAAGATGGGGATCCGGTACAACATCCAAGTCCGCAGGTCCCATGGTACTTAGAGTCGAGATACAAGCTCAATCAATAAACTGTCACGAAGCTGAAATAAGATGTGACACTCGTCTAACATATGTTCAAACTCAGTTACAACTCACATGGACACAAAGCTACAGGGTTGACCAAGGTGGACTCGGGGTATGTTACATCTAATCAAAATAATCATCTGTACAATATCATCAAACCAAACATCAATCTTACTATCTTCATCACTATATTCAGTAGTTTCAAACATGATCCAAATCCTCAGTTTTACCTCAGTGTTCACAGACGTTAACATGTATATTGACGTATCTTATTCTCCAATAAATAATTTATATTTCTCAGTCCTCAATCACTGACTTATGATTTGATATTATACCTATTTCACAATCAATTACCTGCTCCCAATGTCCATCAATATTTTGATATCATATTATTATTCATCAATAGTTTAAATCAGCTCAATCAACAATAACCAATACGTGTATAATAAATAGGATAACACCCTAACCGTCTCGTGTGGCATTTAAAACCCCAACCTCAAAATATAGCACATTTCCAACCATCACGCGTATATATTCTATGTCCTCAATCAATTTATTATTAAATCATATATATTTAACTTAACATTTCACCATCAATGTGTATTATGACATTTTAATAAACCCTAAAATTTTCCATATGCACATGTTACAACCCTAAAGCTAATAAACCAAATAACAATGTAAACCACTAAAATGTACATAGGTAGAGGGGGGAGGGGTTCACCTTGGCGACGAGGTGGTTGCTGGCCGGAGGGTGGTCGTGGGGTGGTGCTGGTGGTGATGTAGGGAGGTAGGGGTGGTGGTTTGAAATGGAGGGGGAGTGGTGGTGTGAAGGTGGTGCGGGTGGAGGTGATGGTGCTGGTGGCGTGTGGTGGTACGGGTGGAGGTATTGTTGGAGAAGTCGTGGGGTGATGGTGCTTCATGGTTGTCGTGGTGGTCAGGCTGGAGGTAGAGGGAGGCTCGAGGTGGTTCAGGGGTGAGCAGATGGAGGAGGTTGGCGGTCGGGGGAGCTGTTGGAGGAGGTTGGCAGAGTGCTGTCGATGATCGTGTGGTGATGGGGAAGATGAAGATGTGAAGGTGGCCGATGTTAAGGCCGGAGGGTGGAGTGGTGGTGATGATGGTGGTAGAGAAGGGTGGTCGGAGTATGGAGGCCGGCCGGAAATGGTGAAGAAGGTGAAGTGAAGTAGAAGGAGAAGAAGAAGAAGAAGAAGAAGAAGAAGAAGAAGAAAGGAAGAAGGAAGAAAAAAACCTACGGTTGTGTAGTGAAGAGGGAGGAGAGAGAGAGGGGGGTGGTTTTTCCTAGGTGTTGGGATTAGGGCCGGCTTGGGAGAAGTGAGGGGTGATGGTGATATTTTATAGGGAGGTGTGATGTAGATTATGGGGTGAGGATGCTTCCACTTTGAATGAGTGGCTAGGATTAATCATGGAGGATTTTTTATTCAAAGGAGAGGGGTGTTGACTAGTCAAAGAATGGAGGGCTTCTCCATTTGGTTTGAGCCAATGGGAGGATGCCACCTAGTACAACTTTTACAAATTAGTCCCCTAAATTTGGGTATTTGCACAGACACATGAAATAATGGAAAATTTGTAGGGAAATTGGTGTTTGACGTTTTATAGGGCGAGAGGGTGTTGTGGGTTTTGCATGGGCTTAATTCATGGGCCATTGGGTTAAGTTGGGATTAAAAATAGGATTAGCCAAAGTTGGATTCCCCAATTTAATTAGAATAAATAGTCATGTGCCCTTAAATTAAATGGGAGCACATGGGGTCTCAATTGGGAGTGACACAAAGGTCATGAACAGTGTAGGCTTGGTGTCAGTCTTAGACCCTTTAATTGGTCCAGCTCAACGGGTTGAGTTGGTGTCTCAAAATTGATGGCAATGTCACAGGTACGCGACACTGGATTAAATAATAGACTTTGGATACGGGAAGTTGTGAAATTAAATTAGAGCACAAGGGATTATGATTTTGAGTGACGAAAAAGTCCAGCGCCTAAGTTGGCGTGTCAAGTCTAGAATGTAACAACTTGTTAGAATTTATGGGCTAATGTTGGGCTCCGAATATTGCAACAACGGTAGGGTGCACTAAGGATTTAATTATAATAAATCAGACATTATTAACCTTAGTTCTAAACCTCAAATACCTAATGTTAAATCAAAAAATTTTATCCCATAACCAGTCTATCTATAGAAATAAATGAGGGGGTTTACACCACCCGTCGTCAAAACCGGATCCGTGAAGCAACCCCCACCTGAAAACCGACCAGCTATCATGGGACCGACATACTGACCTTCAATCTTTGGCTAATCATCATTCATGCTTTGTCTCGATGAACCGAATCCTTCGTAATCCTAAAAGTATCTCGAAGCCCCTCCTCTTCAAGTTCCCGACTATCTAACTCCTGTCAAATATCCCTCGAGCATCCGATGTCTGTGGCCTGCCTGTACAACTCAGTGGCTTGATCCTGTACATGCCACAACATAAATCTGCTCGAGCCACCTGTTGGGAACCCTTCGTAAGCATCCAATCTTTATCCCCAAACAAACTACGACAACCATCATCCGCTAGTCTTCCTATCAAATTCAAGTTGTAGCGCAAACCCGGTACATGTCGCACATCCTTGAGAATGAGCTTCTCACCAAGCTCCATTGTCAAATGCATATCACCGATGCCTACAACTGCAGCCATCCCCTTGTTGTCCATCTTCACACGTCCAAACCTGCAGCCTTGGTATGACGTAAAGATCCTCCTATATGGAGTGGCGTGATATGATGCTCCCGTTTCCATGACCCAATCGTCATCATGACACATACCACAAGGTTTTTCTGCATATGTTGCTGCGATGATAAGATCTCCCATGGCCATAAGATATTCCTGATCATCCTTGCCTTTGGCCTTCCCAGCTTTGAGCTTCATGCAGTTCCTCTTGATATGACCACTTTCGCCACAGTGATAGCATCCCTCATTGTGGTCCATAGTTGCATGTCACTACACAATTCTAGAAATAGGATTGTTTTAATTTGGTAAATTGTGTATTGATCATAAATAATTGTATTTATATTTAATTAGTTGGTTGTATTAGTTTTATTGGATGTTTTAGGATTTTGGCTAGTTTGGACCCGTGTCAGACCCTAGTGGACCCATGTCAGACCTAACCAACACCCTTGTCAGACTTATTTATTGGTGAAGAATAGTAATTTTTATTTTTAATTAGTTAGTTGGAGTATTTTGGATTAGTTAGAATGCATTAGAAAATCCTAAACCTAAACCCTAGTTTGGATGACTAATTTGGAGAGTATTTTGGACATTGTGTTATGTTGTAAACCCTAACCCTATTTTTATATACTTGGCCGAACCCCCCCCCCCAACCCTTCATTCCATTCTTCTTCTTCTTCATTCTTCTCTCCATTCTCTTCTTCTTTCCTTCTTCCAATTTTCTCCAAATTTCAAGTAAGTTCTCACATTCCTCCTCTTCCTTCATTTACTTCTTCCATAAATATAAACCCTAAACCTTCACCTTCCCCTAACCTAGGTGTGTAGATCCTAGACTTGGTGTAGAGGCTTGGCTTGGAGGCTTGGAGGCTTGGAGGCTTGAGGGTGGTGATTTCTAGGGTTTTGGAGACTTTGGCCTTGGGATTCCAACTCCCAAGAGGCAAACACTAACTTTTATCTTAGTGATTAATCTAATATAGTGTAATTAGTAGTTTAGAACCTTCCTAGACCTTAGAGCTACCCATGGGAGGAAGTTAGAGCTTGTTTGGTTGTGTTTGGAGACTTTGACATTAGGTTTTGTGTCAATTTTGGGTGAAATCCAAGATTGGCCTAATTTTAGGTGATGCTCTAGGTTAGACGGACCTAGGTAGACGTGCTTGGGTGTCTTGAGGGTAAGTATATGTCCCCGTTCGGACACGTGAGATTGTATCAAAGAGTTTTTGGTATTTCGGGCGATTTGGGGATTTTTTGTCGTCGTGGGTTCCACATGCATGTGAAATTTTGCCACGGACCTAGAATCGAAGAGTTAGCATTTTTTTGAGGTTCTAGACATCGATTAGAACTCGTGGATAAATTTTGAAACGATTCTGAGTAGATTTGGTGTGCGTTTTACGAGGTATTGCGATCCGCACACCAAGTGTTCGTCGAAATGACCAAATGGCCATTTTGACTTGGTTTCTAGGTTTCGGCCTTGTGTGTGGGTTGGTTTAGCTTCGGGGAGTGTTTATTAGAGTTTTTGAGTTATATTTTATATACATATGTGTATATATATGTATATGGGTGGTTGTGCGTGAGGTTGTGTGTGGTTGTGTGTGTGTGTGTGTTTAAGTGTGTTTGTGTGTGAGTGTGTGGTTATATATATATATATATATATATATATATATATATATATATATATATATATATATGTGTGTGTGTGTGTGTGTGTGTGTGTGTGTGTGTGTGTGTGTGAGAGTATGTATATGTATGAGTGTGTGTATGTATATATATATATATATATATATATATGTAAACCCCCTCGATTTATTCTGTAGATAGTTAGGGTGGATTTGGAAAAAAATTTGGTTTTGGTAGCAGATGTCGAGGTTTAGAGTGGAGATAATTTTATCTGGTATTTAATTCATTTAATTAAGACCCTTGGCGCGCCCTATCATTTCTAAATTAATCGGAACCAATATCAGCCCATAAATTCCATCGGGCTATTATACTTTTGACTTGACTCGCCAATTAGGCACTGGACTTTCCGTCACTTAAATTCAGTTTTTTTTTTGTGCTCTAAATTAATTGCACAACTTTCCGAAAATGATAACCCATATTTAATTCCGTGTCGGACACCTGTGTCGTTATCCTAAATTTTGAGCTACCAACTTAACCCGTTGAGCCGGACCAACTAAAGGGTCCAAGACCGACTCCAAGCCCCCACCATTTTTGACATTTGCGTCATTTCCGGATTTTGACCCCAAGTGCCCCCATTTAATTTAAAAGCGCGGGACACTTTAATTCTATTTAAATCAGGGATACCAACTTTGTATAATCCTATTTTAATCCCCAATTAATCCCGATGCCCATTTAATTAAACCCGTGCCTAACACACAACACCCTCTCACCATGAAAATTACTAAACACAATTTTCTCCACAATTTTTGTGTTATTTTATGTGTTCATGCAATTTCTCGAATTTAGGGGGCTAAGTTGCAATTTAGGAATTTTAGGTGCCCTCACCCCGTTGGCCAAACCAAATGGAGAGGTCACAAAATTGGGTCCAATTTACACTCATCCACTCACCACTCTTCATGAAGAAATTATTTTCTTCATGACAAATCTCCACCCTCCATTTTGAATGGCAACATCTCCACCTTCCATCCTTTCACCACTCCCTATAAAACATCACATCACCCACATTCACTCCTCCCAAGTCGGCCCTAATCCCAATGCATAGAAAACCCCATCCCCTCTCTCTCTCCTCCCTCCTTCTCATTTCATACGTAACCTCCTCCATATTCCAATTTACTTCCTTACTTCTTCTTCCTTTCTTCTTCTCTTCCTTCCTTCCTTCTTCATGGAAGACCGCAACCGAGCACTGCCCGGCCGGACCCCCTCCGGTCAGCGAGCTCTGCTCCACCGCGGTGGTATTCTACCCCAAGCCAGCCATCGACTGATGCTCCGGCGGCCGAGTCTCCTTCATCCGATCCGACGTCACCCCGTTGTTCTTCTCCGGCGACACTGTGCAGTGCAGCTCCGCCGCTCCACTGTGCGGAGCACCCGGGCCGGCTTTGGGCTGCCACTTCAGCCAGCCTCTCCACGGCACCGACCCCGCTGTTATTCTCCAGCGCCTGTGCGGTCCCCTCGACTCCGCGGCTGACCCCGACCGGCTGACCGCTCTGGCCTGAGCGCTTCCCCGCCGACCCACTGTGCAGCGCTTCCTCGCCGACCCACTGTGCACTTATACCCCGACTCCAGCCTCGAGTCACCCCTACGGCGGCTCCGACGATTCCCGTCCGGTCCGCATCACCCCACAGCAGTGGTAACCATGCTGCAGCTATTTCTTTGGCTGCAAAACTGCGTGGCATTCCTGCAAATATTGTTATACCAAAAAATGCACCCAAATGTAAGGTTGAGAATGTGAAGCGATATGGTGGTCAGCTTATTTGGAGTGAAACTATGATGCTATCAAGAGAGAGCACTGCTAGTAAGGTGCAACAAGAAACGGGTGCAGTTCTAATTCATTTGTTCAATGACACTCGTATAATTAGCGGGCAGGGTACCATATCATTGGAACTTATGGAGCAAGTCCCTGAAATTGACACCAATCTCCGGTACTGCCCCAGCTTCCTCCCCCGGCCTGTTGTTCCCGCCACCACTCCGGCGAGCACGGGCTCCGGCATTCTCGTTCTTCCCCGACGAGTTTCTCAACAAGCTGCGACACCACCACCACCACCCTGCTGACCAGCTTGTTCTCCGGCCAACCCCCGGTCGACGCCACCACGTCGAGGTCGACTCTCTCCCCCTCTCTTGCTTAATAGTTATGTTGAGTTTTTTAATTAGGGTTTAAGTATGTTATTGATTGTGGGTAGGGTTTATTTTCATAAGTTTTAAAATGAATTTATGGTTATACATTAAGTTAGGGTTTGAGGATAATGGGATCTTGGTTTGGGGGTTATATTCATATTGGGAATTTGAGGATAAATTACATGGTTTAATGTACAAATTTTTGTTATATGGACTTTAGGGTTGTATAAGATGCTAATTGAGTTAGGGTGGAAAATGCTATATTGTGTTTAGGGTCTATTAAATGCTAAGTAAGACATCCTGGGGTGTAGTTCATTTTATGGTACCAATGTTTAATTTGATTGAGGTTTGGATTAATGATATGGTACCAATGTTTAATTTGATTAGATGTAACGTACTCCGAGTCAACCTTAGTCAACCCTCTAGCATCGTGCCCCTGTGAGTTGTAAGTTGAGACTGAGCCTAGGTGTGGATGCGTGTCGTATCCCTGTCTGGCGTAGAATAGATTATTGATTATTGGTTTGTATCTCATCTCTAGGTACTACGGGACCGAGGGCTTGGACGTGGTGCCAGATCCCCGTCATCAGCAGCCGCACGCAGGCAAGTGTACCTTGCCACCCTGTATTTCAGATTACAGATATTTGTTGTTCTTTATGTACATTGTGCACGTATTTATGTTGACGTTCGATACCTCGCGTCCGGATCACAACCGGGTGCTGACGTTCGTCGTAACGTCTTAGAATAATTGTTAGATGCTTTGTAGTACCTCGATGCACGTACCTGAGTACATCGACACCCTAGGACACACTCATACACTGTGATCATGACAGATTCCTGTACCCTGATACTGACATCATGACCAGAGACTGGGACGACCTTAGGGTCGCGTCTGTTGAGTTACTTCCGTGAGTCGAGACTGTAGTTAGAGGTTCGGGTCCAACGCACAATCGTGGACCATTTGGGAAGGGGAAGACAGTTACTAGACGTTTGGGCTACTCTGCACGCTTATATATATATATATATATATATATATATATATATATATATATATATATATATATATATATATATATACTATTTCTGTAGTGATCCTGTATCTAGAGTAGTTGTACCACCCGTGTGACTCCTTGCCCGGAGCTGCGGTACGTGTCGTGTGTTTCCGTGTCCGGAGCTACGATTTTATTTTGGACAGCCCACGCGTCGAACATTGTCTTTAAACTGTGTCACACTAGTTTGGTTATGATAGAGTACCTTGTCGTGCACTTGTACTTTCTGTTTACTTGGTATGTTGTATTTTTGTACCTTGTTACGTCCCTCTGAGGACCTGGTTCCCTGCCAGTTTTGCAGCATAGATGATTACGGAGCATATGGAGTTGCTATTGGATTTGCAGGTCTTGCGGGCATGGTACCAGGTACTCACATTATATCTACCGGCATTATGGTTATTTTACATTGTTTATTTCATCTGCTGTTGTAGCCTAGTTTTTATAGACTCATACTTCTTCTTGAGTCTATTCGAGTTAGTGTGTTATTGGGCGGCGGACTCTAGCACATATAGCTCTTTCTTGTATACTGTTGTACATTGTGGATTGAGACATAGAGGTTTATATTTATGGAATATCTAGATAGTGCCCTTTATATTACAGCTTATACGTATTCGAGTCAGACCAGAGTCTGGTCGAATGCGTAGCTGGCGTGTCACATATTCCTGGTCCTACGTATTTTGGGACTGGGGCGTGACATATTTTTGTGGTGGCCCATGCAGGTCCGATTTAAATCGTCTTGGTCACCTGACTGTGCCAAGCGAGCCTGCAAATTAGGAATAGATGTTATGATTGTTGAATAGGATCTCAATCCATAATCGATTTTAAAACTCTTTGTATGTGATTATCGCCCTTGGACTTCCACTTTGCATTCGTTCAATCTTCGTCAATATCGCTATCCTTGTTTCTCGTCCCCTATTGTTCGGGGAGACGAATGCTTGTGACTGATGAATTCCCTCCAGAAGAAGATCGAAGACCAGACGACAGGAGACAGAATTCGTATACCTTTCTCGGAGAAGATTGTTACCTTATTAGGATAGATTGATGGGTTCTTTGGATTCTAGAACTAGTGTGGAATGTTGGCAAGAGAGTTAGACCCAGTAGTATCCTACCCGTGCTTGAGGAAGCAGTGATCTTGGAAGTACTAAGAGCTGGAAGGATTGTTGATCATGACCTAGAATAATTTAGGAAAATGCATAGCATGATGATGGAAACTAGTGGTTGTATATGAAAGCAATACCAGGAATGACATTATGGACTAGAGGAGATAAAATTTCAAGCTCTCACTTGGAAGATGATGATCTAATACCAGAAATTTTAGTATGTGCTTGGGTGACATCATTATTATAATTGTAATTATGACTTGGAGAGATAAATAACGAAAAGAAGAAAACTCGAGGAATAAAAATTTTAGGAAAAATTTGAGGAGAAGAGAAATTATACTTTAGGCAGGGGAGAAAATTTCCTTTTAAAAGGATTAGTGTGGTAAACAGAACAGGAGGATTTATTTTGAGGTTAAGTCTGGAAGATGACACCGTCCTAGTATGAGTAGATTGAGCCAATACCACGCGACACTAGATTGTCGACGTAGTTGCATTTATATTTTTAGGCCACCAGGTTACCCTGAGTTGAGTTCAGAAAGCCCAGGAGTATAGTGCCCATCTACCTTAGGGGTATACAATGCAGGAGGTGAACCAGTGTACCACCATGTTATATCAAAGTTTGAGGGTGTGATTCTAGATAATCTTTTCGGCCTGCCACCTGACAGAGAGATAGAATTTGATATAGAGTTGACTCCAAGAGCGGAGCCAATTATTTTCCCGTCTTCAGACTAGCACCGAAAGAGTTGGTTGAGTTAAAGGTCCATAGTAGAGGATCACTTGGACAAGAGTTTCAGTCAGGCTAGTGTTCCTCCATGGGGGAAAACCTATCTTAATTGTGCCGAAGAAAGACAGGACAGTACAGTTGAATCAGCTAAGTGGCGCATATGTATTCTCGAAGATCGATCTCAGATCAGGCTATCATCAGATCAAGGTACGGAGAGAAGACATTCCGAAGACGGCGCTTCGGACAAAGTATATGCTCTATGAGTTTCTAGGCATGACCGTTTCGTTTGACCAACGCGCCAGCAGTATTTATGAGCTTGAGGAACAAGGTTTTCCACCAGTACTTGGATAAGTTCGTGGTGGTGTTCATCGACGTATTGATATATTCCTAGAACCAGGAGAAGCACGAGAGACATCTCAAGATTGTGTTGGAGATGCTGAGAAATGAGAGGCTGTAAGCCAAGCTCAGCAAATATGAGTTATGTTCAGATAGAATAGATAGTCTACACATCAGGACAGCTGAGAGCTCTTGAGAATAACTATCAGACACACGATCTAGGGCTAGCTGCAGTGATATTTGCACGAAAGCGATGGTGACACTACCTTTATGTAGAGCAGATGTTGAGATTTATACAAAACACAGAAAGTCTGAAGAATGCCTATACGCAGAAGGAACTCAACATGAGACAAAGGCATTGGCTAGAATTTATGACAGATTATAATATCAAGTTGCAGAACTACTCTGGCAAGACGAATGTAGTTTATGACTCATCGCCAGTTGTTAGAGGATTTTCAGGAACTCAGGATTGAGATTGTATTGCCAGGCATGGATGGACAGATGGCCAGTCTTGAGGTTCAGTCTACTTTGGTTGAGAGGATCAAGGCAGCATTGCCTACGGACACGAGATTTAGACGACTGCGAGAAAGGACAGAGGCTGACATGCAAACGGGATTCAAGATTCATGAAGACGGAACATTGAGGTGTGGAGATCGCCTATACGTTCCGAGTGGCAAGCTACGCCAAGAGTTGATGACCGAGGCTCATAGCTCGATTATTCTATTTCATCCAGGGGGTACGAAGATGTACCGAGATGCGAGGCAACATTACTAGTGGCATGGGACGAAGAGAGAAATTGCAAGATTCGTGGCAAAATGTTTAGTTTGGCAACAAGTCAAGGCTAAACATCAGAGGACTGCAGGATTATTGCAGCCACTTCCTATTCCCGAGTGGAAGTGGGAACACATTACCATGGACTTCGTCACAGGATTCCCGCAAAGTCCTAGCGAAAAGGATGCAGTATGGGTTGTCGTAGATAGACTCACCAAGTCTGCACATTTTCTTTCCCTTCAGAGTTGGGCAATCCACAGAGATACTAGCTGACATGTATATGAGGCAGATAGTACGATTACATGGAGTGCCTGTCAGCATCGTATCGGATCGTGATTCCAGATTCACGTCACATTTTTGGTGGAGTAGCAAGAGAGCCTAGGAACTCGTCTCAAGTTTAGCACTGCATATCATCCACAGACTGATGGTCAGTCAGAGCGCACGATACAGATATTAGAGGATATGTTGAGAGCGTGCATGATTGATTTTGGAGGATCTTGGAAGGACCACCTACACTTGGTGGAATTCTCCTACAATAACAGTTACCAGGCCAGCATACAGATGGCACCTTATGAGGCACTGTACGGCAGGAAATATAGGTCGTCGGTTTGTTAGAGTGACGTGGGAGAGCATCAGATACTTGGTCCAGAGTTGGTGACACAGACAGTAGAGAAGGTCAAGCATATTCAGAGCCACCTGCGTGCAGCACAGGACAGACAGAAATACTGGGCAGATGCGCACCGCAGACCCTAGCCACGTACTTGATCATTCAGAGATTACAGTCGGGCCCAGTCTGTCTTACGTAGAGCAGCCAGTTGAGATCCTCGACCACAGCGAGAAGACTTTGAGAGGGCAGACGATTCGACTGGTCAGAGTTGCATGGAAGCACCATTCACCAGGCGAGTCTACTTGGGAGCGCGAGGATTCTATTCGGCAACGATACCCGTACTTATTTGAGGAACAAGGTACGAATTTACGTACGACATTTGATTACTAGTTGTTTTAAAAATTTTTTAGATATCATCGTGCTTTACTTTTAATTTCGGGGACAAAATTTTTCTAAGTTGGGAAGAATGTAAACCCCCTCGATTTATTCTGTAGATAGTTAGGGTGGATTTGGAAAAAAAATTTGGTTTTGGTAGCAGATGTCGAGGTTTAGAATGGAGATAATTTTATCTGGTATTTAATTCATTTAATTAAGACCCTTGGCGCGCCCTATCATTTCTAAATTAATCGGATCCCAATATCAGCCCATAAATTCCATCGGGCTATTGTACTTTTGAATTGACTCGCCAAATTAGGCACTGGACTTTCCGTCACTTAAAATTAGTTTATTTTTGTGCTCTAAATTAATTGTGCAACTTTCCGAAAATCGTAACCCATATTTAATTCCGTGTCGGACACCTGTGTCGTTATCCTAAATTTTGAGATACCAATTTAACCCGTTGAGCCGGACCAACTAAAGGGTCCAAGACCGACTCCAATATTCCACCATTTTTGACCTTTGCATTATTTTCGGATTTTGACCCCAAGTGCCCCCATTTAATTTAAAAGTGCGGGACACTTTAATTCTATTTAAATCGGGGATACCAACTTTGCATAATCCTATTTTAATCCCCAATTAATCCCGATGCCCATTTAATTAAACCCGTGCCTCACGCACAACACCCTCTCACCATGAAAATTACTAAACATAATTTTCTTCACAATTTTTACGTAATTTTATGTGTTCATGCAATTTCTCGAATTTAGGGGGCTAAGTTGCAATTTAGGGATTTTAGGTTCCCTCATCCCATTGGCCAAACCAAATGGAGAGGTCACAAAATTGGGTCCAATTTACACTCATCCACTCACCACTCTTCATGAAGAAATTATTTTCTTCATGACAAATCTCCACCATCCATTTTGAATGGCAACATCTCCACCCTCCATCCTTTCACCACTCCCTATAAAACATCACATCACCCACATTCACTCCTCCCAAGTCGGCCCTAATCCCAATGCATAGAAAACCCCATCCCCTCTCTCTCTCCTCCCTCCTTCTCATTTCATACGTAACCTCCTCCATATTCCAATTTACTTCCTTACTTCTTCTTCCTTTCTTCTTCTCTTCCTTCCTTCCTTCTTCATGGAAGACCGCAACCGAGCACTGCCCGGCCGGACCCCCTCCGGTCAGCGAGCTCTGCTCCACCGCGGTGGTATTCTACCCCAAGCCAGCCATCGACTGATGCTCCGGCGGCCGAGTCTCCTTCATCCGATCCGACGTCACCCCGTTGTTCTTCTCCGGCGACACTGTGCAGTGCAGCTCCGCCGCTCCACTGTGCGGAGCACCCGGGCCGGCTTTGGGCTGCCACTCCGGCCAGCCTCTCCACGGCACCGACCCCGCTGTTATTCTCCAGCGCCTGTGCGGTCCCCTAGACTCCGCGGCTGACCCCGACCGGCTAACCGCTCTGGCCTGAGCGCTTCCCCGCCGACCCACTGTGCAGCGCTTCCTCGCCGACCCACTGTGCACTTCTCCCCCGACTCCAGCCTCAAGTCACCCCTACGGCAGCTCCGGCGATTCCCGTCCGGTCCGCATTACCCCACAGCAGTGGTAACCATGCTGCAGCGGTTTCTTTGGCTGCAAAACTGCGTGGCATTCCTGCTTATATTGTTATACCAAAAAATGCACCAAAATGTAAGGTTGAGAATGTGAAGCGATATGGTGGTCAGCTTATTTAGAGTGAAACTATGATGCTATCAAGAGAGAGCACTGCTAGTAAGGTGCAACAAGAAATGGGTGCAGTTCTGATTCATCCGTTCAATGACACTCGTATAATTAGCGGGCAGGGTACCATATCATTGGAACTTATGGAGCAAGTCCCTAAAATTGACACCAATCTCCGGTACTGCCCCAGCTTCCTCTCCCGGCCTGTTGTTCCCGCCCCCACTCCGGCGAGCACGGGCTCCGGCATTCTCGTTCTTCCCCGACGAGTTTCTCAACAAGCTGCGACACCACCACCACCACCTTGCTGACCAGCTTGTTCTCCGGCCAACCCCCAGTCGACGCCGCCACGTCGAGGTCGACTCTCTCCCCCTCTCTTGCTTAATAGTTATGTTGAGTTCTTTAATTAGGGTTTAAGTATGTTATTGATTGTGGGTAGGGTTTATTTTTATAAGTTTTAAAATGAATTTATGGTTATACATTAAGTTAGGGTTTGAGGATAATGGGATCTTGGTTTGGGGGTTATATTCATATTGGGAATTTGAGGATAAATTACATGGTTTAATGTACAAATTTTTGTTATATGGACTTTAGGGTTGTATAAGATGCTAATTAAGTTAGGGTGGAAAATGCTATATTGTGTTTAGGGTCTATTAAATGCTAAGTAAGACATCCTGGGGTGTAGTTCATTTTATGCATATTGTATATCGATGACAAGTAGTTTAAATTGCTGTGAAAGAGTATAAGGATAATGAAACATTGGTGGATATTGAGGAGCAGGTATTGATGGTGAACTAGTGTGTAACATCAAACCCATAGTCATTCTTTGAGAATTGAAATAATGTCGAACTTAATTGAATAAGTAGTTATTGTGGAATGGTAAAGGTTGTTTATAAATGATGGTTTAATAAATAATTATTAAATTATTTCGAGGATGATAGTAAAGGTGCATGTTGACATCTGTGAACACTGAGGTAAAACTGAGGAGTGGATCATGTGTCGGACCACGAAATATCGTGATGAACATAGTAAGATTGACGTTTGGATTAATGATATGGTACCAATGTTTAATTTGATTAGATGTAACGTACTCCGAGTCAACCTTAGTCAACCCTCTAGCATCGTGCCCCTGTGAGTTGTAAGTTGAGACTGAGCCTAGGTGTGGATGCGTGTCGTATCCATGTCTGGCGTAGAATAGATTATTGATTATTGGTTTGTATCTCATCTCTAGGTACTACGGGACCGAGGGCTTGGAAGTGGTGCCAGATCCCCGTCATCAGCAGCCGCACGCAGGCAAGTGTACCTTGCCACCCTGTATTTCAGATTACAGATATTTGTAGTTCTTTATGTACATTGTGCACGTATTTATGTTGACGTTCGATACCTCGCGTCCAGATCACAACCGGGTGCTGACGTTCGTCGTAACGTCTTAGAATAATTGTTAGATGCTTTGTAGTACCTCGATGCACGTACCTGAGTACATCGACACCCTAGGACACACTCATACACTGTTATCATGACAGATTCCTGTACCCTGATACTGACATCATGACCAGAGACTGGGACGACCTTAGGGTCGCGTCTGTTGAGTTACTTCCGTGAGTCGAGACTGTAGTTAGAGGTTCAGGTCCAACGCACAATCGTGGACCGTTTGGGAAGGGGAAGACAGTTACTAGACGTTTGGGCTACTCTGCACGCGCTTATATATATATATACTATTTCTATAATGATCCTGTATCTAGAGTAGTTGTACCACCCGTGTGACTCCTTGCCCGGAGCTGCGGTACGTGCCGTGTGTTTTCGTGTCCGGAGCTACGGTTTTATTTTGGACAGCCCACGCGTCGAACATTGTCTTTAAACTGTGTCACACTAGTTTGGTTATGAAAGAGTACCTTGTCGTGCACTTGTACTTTCTGTTTACTTGGCATGTTGTATTTCTGTACCTTATTACGTCCCTCTGAGGACCTGGTTCCCTGCCAGTTTTGCAGCATAGATGATTACGGAGCATTTGGAGTTTCTATTGGAGTTGCAGGTCTTGCGGGCATGGTACCAGGTACTCACATTATATCTACCGGCATTATGGTTAATTTACATTATTTATTTCATCTGCTGTTGTAGCCTAGTTTTTATAGACTCATACTTCTTCTCGAGTCTATTCGAGTTAGTGTGTTATTGGGCGGCCGACTCTAGCACATATAGCTCTTTCTTGTATACTGTTGTACATTATGGATTGAGACATAGAGGTTTATATTTATGGAATATCTAGATAGTGCCCTTTATATTACAGCTTATACGTATTCGAGTCAGACCAGAGTCTGGTCGAATGCGTAGCTGGCGTGTCACGTATTCCTGGTCCTACGTATTTTGGGACTGGGGCGTGACAATATATATATATATGTGTGTGTGTGTGTGTGTGTGTGTGTGTGTGTGTGTGTGTATATATATATATATATAGGTATATATGAGTATATATATATATATATATACATATGTGTGTTTAAATATATATATATATATATATATATATATATATATATATATATATATATATATATATATATATATATATATATATATATATATATGTGTGTGTGTGTGTGTGTGTGTGTGTGTGTGTGTTTATATATATATATATATATATATATATATATATATATATATATATATATATATATATATATATGTGTGTGTGTGTGTGTGTGTGCGTGTTGGTGTGTGTTTGAGTGAGTGTGCGAGTGAGGGAAGAGAGATTAGAGAGAGTGAGATAAGAAGAGGAAGAAGGAGTAGCAACAGCAACAATTGGGAGCATCAGCAGCTGCAGCAAGTGGCTGCAGCAGTGCATGCAAGGGCCAGCAGCAGCAGCAAAGGACAGCAGCAGCAGCATGGAGCATCAGCAGCAGTAGCACTAGGAGCAGCAACAGCATGGAGCATCAGCAGCAGTAGCAGTATGAGTAGCAGCAGCAGAGTTTATATATATATATATATATATATATATATATATATATATATATATATATAGATAGATAGATAGATAGATAGATAGATAGATAGATAGGTATAGGTATAGGTATAGCTAGCTAGCTAGTTAGTGAGTGAGATGGGTAGGTGAGGTATCTCGATACCTTTAGATATCAAGGTATCTCAATACCTTGAGATACTCGAGGTAATGGGTATCGGGGCGAGGTATTGGGCGTTTGCCTAGGTTTAGTATTAGAGTTGCTTATATATATATATATATATATATATATATATATATATATATATATATATATATATATATATATATATGCGTGTTAGTATATGTATTAGAGAGTATAAGCGGGGTGTATAGCTTAGGTTGAGGTATCGGATACCGAGGGTATCCCGGTATCTCAAGGAGCCGAGTTTGAGGGTTTACTAGCTTAATGAGCTAATTTTGACCTAAAATTTTAGGGGCACTCTAGTTTGACCTAGAGTTGACCGAAATTGCCCTGGTTGACCGCCAAAGTCAACCTTTGACCTAGTTATTTATCATGTACGTAGCGTGTCATGGTTGAATCCAAGAGTATTAGTGGGGGAGGGGAGTATAAGTTGGTTATGTGATCAAATCCAAACAGTATTCATGTGTATGTCGGTTATGCAACTCACGCATAACAGAGTTATCGTAGAATATATCATGTGCAACCTAAGCCGATCACATAACGAACTTGTGCTCAAGGCACTTAGCTAGTATTCCTATTTTCTCACGTGCAGTTACTTCTCTACTACTTGTATTGTCCTCCAATTTTATATTACAGTTACTTTATCAGTTCTACCATATATTTACTTTCATGTGCATCTTGTATTCTTTTCTATTGCTAGTCATATACACCTTACCATGTATTTGGAGTTGCTTTCAGAGTTATGTACTTCGCTCCAATCCTGACTGAATATATTTTTTCCAGATGATCCTGAGGACCTTTGCCCGACCTACTACGGGCCAGGTGTCGACGAGTGTTGCGACCCTGAGATTGAGGAGGAGCCCGTCCCAGCTGAGGAGACACTGCTAGCACCCTAGTATAGGTAGGTGGGTTTCACTGGGTTGTTCCCAGTTGGTATTTTGGATGACTGTACTATTTATTATTTTGCTACTGTGAGATGTTGTAGACTCTTAGACTTTGACTGTATATTTTGGATATTGTACTTGCTCTCTTTGGTTCTTTGTTTCTTTGTTGATATCTTATCGTGCTTTTACTCTTCCCCTAGTTATTGTGATTGAGTTTATATATTTTGTGTTGTTGCCTCCTTTTGGAGAGGTTATCTTGACAGGTTATTGTGAGATATATAGTTGTGACCTAGAACGGACCTAGATAGCGTTCTACCGCCGATTCTGCGGCGTAGGCTGGACGTACCCACGACTCATGCCCGATTTTTGGGTGCGGGTCGTGACACATTTTTGATGGTGGCTCACGCAGGTCTAGTTTCTAGGTCTACCTGCGATAGGATATAGGATATAGGCTGAGAGAGAGTATGCTCAATCACAACTAGGACCCTTCCTGATCTTTTGCTATCTTTAATTTTTCTGAAATTATTTTCTTTTGAAATATTACTGCCCTTCTTTGATGATATCGTATCTTGTACCGTATTGAATTCTTTTGATCTGTATTCAAGATGCCTCCGAAGACACGGTCTCACCGCACCTTTCCAGCAGCTGCCACCAAGAGGTCTGCTACCTCTCGTCCTGCTCGACTTCAGGCAGCTGCTACCGCTCCACTCACCACTCCTGCGGTTGAGGGAGCATCTGCTTCTCTCGAAGATTCTCCTCCACCGGTCGATCCGAGAGCTACCCATGTTGTTCTGGTGGTACCTCCTCCACCACCTCCTGCACTAGTAGACATCGCGCAGTTGTTTGTATTTTTCAGGGAGATGATGGATGCGCAGCACCGCCAGGTGAACGTGATGAGGTTGGGTATTGAGAATGCCCACCAGGTGGCCATGACGGCAGTAGACAGAGTGGCTCATATCCAACCACAGGCAGAGCAGGCACAGCATCCGAGGCCAGGCAACATCATTGACTTTCAGAGGATACGGCCGAAGGAGTTATGGGGTACAGAGGGGATCCTGTATGCGGATAACTGGATCGAGCACAATGAGGGGATCTTCAGGCTGGCACTGATCCCAGCCAGCATGTAAATAGAGGCAGCGGGAAGCCAGATGTTCGATCTTGCCCTTACTTGGTACCGTACTGACAAGAGGATAGCGGTACCAGGACTGATTTGGGAGGCTTTCAAGAAGCTTTTTAAGGAGAAGTTCTTTTCGGATGTGGCTCTCAGTGCCTTGGAGAGCCAGTTTAAGGCATTCGTCCAGGGGAGCATGCTGGTGGACGAGTATGCAGCAGAGTTCTGCCGTCTTGGCAGGTTTATAGAGGGCTTGAGCAAGGCAGCGAAGGCGCGAAAGTTCTGCAAGGGTTTGGTCATGGCGGTCAAGTCCTTGACTAGGAGTGACCGCGAGGCGACCTTCGAGCAGATTGTGAGTGATGCTCAGAGGATTGAGGACGACTTGGAGCTGAAGACCAAGAGGAGTAGAGATGCTTCCGGAGCGAGCAGAAGTGCGGGCCCAGCCAAGAGGTCATTCCAGCAGACTCAAGAGCACCAGGGTCAGGGTCGTACGCCTTTCCGGCAGGCACCCCAGCAGCAGAGGCAGGGACAGTAGCAGGGTCCGAGGCAGCCCATCGCTTGCCCTTTCTGTAGGAAGCCGGGGCACGGATAGGATATTTGCAGGAACAGACTAGGCAGATGCTTGTTATATGGTGCAGCAGATCACCAGTTGAGGGATTGTCCTTCAGCACTCGCTCGTACAGCTCAGGACGGAGGAGTTGCTCAGAGAGGACCAGCCAGAGCACCTGCAGTACAGCAGAGAGGACAGTCTTTGCAGACTCAGCAGCAGAGGTTTTCCCAGCACCAGAAGAAGCACCGAGGAGGACAGTAAGGGCGAGCTTTTGCCCTGACCGTAGACGAGGCCGAGCCCATTGGTGATGTGATCTCAGGTTCTGTTCTTCTTGATTCCATTCTAGCACTTGCTTTATTTGATTCTGGTGCTTCCCATAGCTTTGTGTTTGTATCTTTTGCAATTAGACACCATCGTGTTGCTAAACCTTTAGCTAGACTCTGCAAGATCACGACCGGGGGTGGCATCATCCTAGTCAGTGATGTCTGCAGAGACCGGAGAGTTACCTTGGGAGGCCGAAAGTTGAGTGTGTGCCTACTCGTAATGCCACTTTCGAGCTATGATATTGTACTCGGGATGAATTGGTTGAGTATGCACCGTGCTAGTATAGATTATCGTGGAGGCAGAGTATTGTTTAGTCCGCCAGGTGAGCCAGAGTTTGAGTTTGCCAGAGGAGCAGCGGAGTAGAGCGAGGGAGTCTTCTGCGGAGCCCTGGTGGTAGAGTAGAGGTTGCCACATCCATTGATAGTTGTAAACCCCCTAACTTTTTAGGATTTTTTAAAAATTAAATTTCACAATTTTCTGGAATTTTCTATAATTTTTAACTAATTAAAATCAAGATAATTTAGATTTAAACAAATTTTAAATGATGTTAATCAATATTAAAATATTATGAAAATAATATTTTTAGGTGTAAAATAAAATATTAGACATAGGATAATTTTCCTGGAATTTATTGGACCCCGAAAATATTTTTAAAGACCTAAAAACTAATTAATTATTAAACCAAAATAAACCCTAAAATAAACCCGGTTTATTTCCAAATGAACCAACTCGAACCGGACCCGGTCTAGCTGAACCGGGCCCAAAAATTAGCGGGTCGGATCCGGGCCTAAACTGCTAACCCGAAATCCGACCCGTTAACCTTAACCCTAACCCCCAATTTCCTCGACCGTGGCGATTCAGCTCCGCCGCCCTCCGCCTGTAACCGTCGGCCGCCGCAGCGATTCCCCTTCACCTCCGCCAGAACGGCCGCCGCTGCTTCGCCTCCCCCAGCTTGTCCACCTCCCTGCAACCGCCGCCCGCTCCGCCTATTTAAACCCCTCTCCAACGCCGTCCTCACCACCACCGCCTCACCCCGTCGTCTCCCCGAGCGCAGCCCCTTCGAAGCCCCCATCCACCGCCATCCTCCTCAGCCTCGAACCTGGCCGCCTCCGCCGAGCCTGACCCAGCCGCCTCAGACCCCGAGCTCCACCGCTCCGCAAGCCTCCCTGACCCGCTGCCACTGCCACCAAAGTCAACGACGCCGGCCACCGCCACTCCGGATCCAGCCACCCGACTCAGCGTCGTCCCCGGCCGACCTCAAAAAATCCCTCCGCCTGACCCGCCAGAGCTCAGGCCGCCTCAGCCTTCCCCGGCGAGTACCGGAAACCTAACCCTAGCTACTGTGTCGTGTTGCGCCGCCTCGCGGACACGAGTATTTTCAGTTTCTGCGAAGCCCTGTTCAGGTAGTTGTTTCTCTCTCCTTGCTGCCCTGTTTTCCGTTCTGACTGTTGTGACGCGAACCCTGTGTGACCCTCTCGATACCCGTGCAACCTGCTCGGTGTGTCGCGTCCTGTGGCAATCGCAAACTGCGATCTAAAATCAGGAAAATATTTGCCCTATTTTTCCCCGAAACTGAGTGCGCCCCGCCAAACGGGACTACTTGGTCGTGTGCGGACTTCACCGAAAGGTGCGCACCGTTAATACGAACGTGTGGGATTTCACGGAAGTTGATTTGGATGTGCGTGCACACCGGAATCAACGCGTATCCGTCGACTACGCCCTGTATCGGCCCTGTTCTAGAACTCGATGTAACTTCGTGTACACACGTTGTATCGAAACGAAACTTACGCCATCAGACTCGTAGCAATACGCTGGTCTTGTGACCCAAGTTTGGTTCAATTCTGAGAAAGTTGACAAAATCGCGTATCGTGGGCCCCGCGGCTCTACTTGACGGGCAATTTTGTGATCGGCTCATCGAAATCTTGTTCTGGACGTTTCGTTGGGTTCGTATCATCATTCTGGACTTGTTGACACTAAGTTTGACGAATTTGGAGAATATTGTCTCTGACACGTTTTTTGGTGCGATGTGGGCCACATGTAGACCCCGCTTTGACCAATAACTGTCATTTTTGCTCCTGTGTACAAATTGGACTCAAGGACAGGCATTTCTAGCTATTTGATGTCTTCTGAATCTGATGATGATGTCTATTTCAGCAACCAGAGGAGTACCTGCAAATCTCCCTGATACCAGAGCTACAGTTGGAGTCAGAACCCCAGGCAAGTGTACCTTGCCAAAACTTGTAGTACATGCTTCATAATTGTTATCTTGATGTTGTACATGCTTAACCTAGGACCGTGTGACATTACTTAGCGTCCGATTAATATTCGGGTGTCAACACTGTACGCAGAGTTGTATAATGTCACATAGACATGGATATCGAGACCATATACATTCTCGTGCTTGCATCATCAAGTACGTCATAACCCAGGACACCTAACACTATTCATGAGACAGAATCTTCCTGAGATATTCATGGTGATTCTGTATAGGTTACAGGTTTTATGACATATTCTTTTGCTTAGATATCATTGACTTGCTGCATTAGATATGATCCTGCGTGGCATGGACATGAGACATCGTGGACATGAGACGTATGATTACATTGGGTGGGGAGAGACACACAGGCTACAGGTTGATTATATTATGACGGTGTCGTAGTCTCACTCCGAACTCGACAACTACATGATATCTCTGCTACCGGCTCCCCGATACTGAGCTTGTAGTGGTCTCAGCTTGAGTTCTAGTGATGCTCTCATCTTGCATATCACTTAGCTGGTTGTATAGTTTACCCTTTTGATTCATTATTGTTGCACTGCATTATTTATGGCTTGAGTTATTTTGTACCTTGCTATGTCCTCCGAGGACCTGGATCCGGATTATGTCCCCAGGATTAGCAGACGAGATATATCCCGAGGTATACAGGACAGGAGCATTAGCAGGAGCAGGAACAGGAGCAGGCACTGGAGCAGTACCAGATCCAGTAGACGAGTGATCACCGAGGATATCTTCTGAGTATATGTTTTATCTATACTCAGTATTTTCTATTGTTATCTTTATTCATGTATCTTGACTATTGTATCAGACTCATTATCGGGTTATTTTCCGAGTTTATGTTTTATTGAGATTGATCTTGCTTTATGATTCGGATATTGTTATATTCATTTCTGTCGATGAGATTAGTATATTTAGACCCTTATTGTTGTACTACAGCTTAAGTACATCCTGATGGGTCCATTAAATTCGGTTTGCCCATCGGTGTGTGCTGCTGGCCATTGCCACGTGTCTAGTCCCTCGATATTTTGGGACTGGGGCATGACATGGTTTTTGTGGTGGCCCATGCAGGTCTACGACTAAATTGCTTCGGTTTCAACTTAGGGACCAAGCAAGCCTGCAAAATAAGAATAGGATAAGTTTTTAGAATCTCATCCACTTGCTTGAATCATTCTTGATATCTATATCGGATTTGAATTAAATTCTTGACTTGCATCCTGCCTTGATTCCTGTACGCCTCTTATTGTTTATTTTGGATGCAGAGTTATGGATCCACGAGCAAACGACGAGACTCCTGCAAGATCACCACGAGATACTGTGGTAACCAACAAAGATGAAGTAATACTAGTGGATGGAGGTCACTCAGCTCAACAACACAGTCAAGCAAATTAGCATGCCTCGAGAATCCAGCAAGATGACATCGCACCACCGCGAGGACGCGGACAAGCTTTCGCAATGACTTTGGAGAACACGCAGACTCGTGGAGTAGCTAATGCGCGTAAGTTATTCGTAGTTATCTATTCTAGTTTTGCTTTAGCTCGTGCCTGTTGGTTCGTGACCTTAACCTTAACCTAGTAATTTTGAACTTGCTAATAATTGATAACCTAGTATGTTTTATAAGTGATAACCTAGTTTTTCTAAACTGTGGTTTTCTTGCTTTAAATAGATTTTTTTTCTCTCTGGAAATTGCATAACTTCCATTTCTTAGGGAAGTGATTCCCTATGTGTTTTTCTTAAAACCCTCATCCTTGATCGTGATGTGCTACGAACAATGCTTGCAACCGTGTCATCTTTGTTGACCGATTATTCTTTGATTGCGAGGACGCAATCCTCTTAAGGGGGGTAGATTGTAAACCCCCTGATTTTTCAGGATTTTTTAAAAACTATATTTCATAAATTTCTGGAATTTTATACAATTTTTAACTAATTAAAATCAAGATAATTTAGATTTAAACAAATTTTAAATGATGTTAATCAATATTAAAATATTATAAAAATAATATTTCTAGGTGTAAAATAAAATATTAGACATAGGGTAATTTTCCTGGAATTTATTGGACCCCGGAAACATTTTTAAAGACCTAAAAACTAATTAATTATTAAACCAAAATAAACCCTAAAATAAATCCAGTTTATTTCCAAATGAACCAACCCGAACCGGACCCGGTCTAGCTGAACCAGGCCCAAAACTTAGCGGGTCAGATCCGGGCCTAAGCTGCTGACCCGAAACCCGACCCGTTAACCCTAACCCTAACCCCTAATTTCCCGACCGTGGCGATTCAGCCCCGCCGCCCTCCGCCTGTAACCGCCGGCAGCCGCAGCGATTCCCCTTCGCCTCCGCCAGAACGGCCGCCCGCTGCTTCGCCTCCCCCAGCCGGTCCACCTCCCTGCAACCGTCGCCCGCTCCGCCTATTTAAACCCCTCTACAGCGCCGTCCTCACCACCATCGCCTCACCCCGTCGTCTCCCCGAGCGCAGCCCCGTCGAAGCCCCCATCCACCGCCATCCTCCTCAGCCTCGAACCTGGCCGCCTCCGCCGAGCCTGACCCAGCCGCCTCAGACCCCGAGCTCCACCGCTCCGCGAGCCTCCCCGACCCGCTGCCACTACCACCAGAGTCGACGACGCCGGCCACCGCCACTCCGGATCCAACCACCCGACTCAGTGTCTTTCCCGGCCGACCTCGACGAATCCCTTCGCCTGATCCGCCAGAGCTCAGGCCGCCTCCGCCTTCCCCGGCGAGTACCGAAAACCTAACCCTAGCCGCTATGTCGTGTCGCGTCGCCTCGCGGACACGAGTATTTTCAGTTTCTACGGAGCCCTATTCCGGTAGTTGTTTCTCTCTCCTCGCTGCCCTATTTTTCGTTCCGTCTGTTGTGACGCAAACCCTGCGTGACCCTCTCGATACCCGTGCAACCCGCTTAGTGTGTCGCGTCCTGTGGCGATCGTAAACTGCGATCCAAAATCAGGAAAATATTCGCCATATTTTTCCCCGGAACTGAGTGCGCCCCGCCAAACGGGACGACTTGGTCATGTACGGACTTCACCGAAAGGTGCGCGCCGTTACTACGAACGTGTGGAATTTTGCGGAAGTTGATTTGGATGTGCGTACACACCGGAATCAACGCGTATCCGTCGACTACGCCCCGTGTCGGCCCTGTTCTGGAACTCGTTGTAACTTCGTGTACACACATTGTATCGAAACGAAATGCGCCATCAGACTCGTAGCAATACGCTGGTCCTGTGACCCAAGTTTGGTTCGATTCTGAGAACGTTGACAAAATCGTGTATCGTGGGCCCCGCGGCTCCACTTGATGGGCGATTTTGTGATCGGCTCATCGGAATCCAGGTCTGGACATTCTGTTGGGTTTGTATCATCGTTCTGGACTTGTTGATACTAAGTTTGACAAATTTGGAGAACATTGTCTCTGACACATTTTTTGGTACGATATGGGCCACATGTAGACCCCGCTTTGACCAAGAACTGTCATTTTTGCCCCTGTGTCCAAATTGGACTCAAGGACAGGCATTTCTAGCTACTTGATGTCTTCTGAATCTGATGGTGATGTCTATTTCAGTAACCGAAGGAGTACCTGCAAATCCCACTGATACCAGAGCTACAGTTGGAGTCAGAACCCCAGGCAAGTGTACCTTGCCAAAACTTGCAGTACATGCTTCATAATTGTTATCTTGATGTTGTACATGCTTAACCTAGGACCGTGTGACATTACTTAGCGTCCGATTAATATTCGGGTGTCAACATTGTACGCAGAGTTGTGTAATGTCACCTAGACATGGATATCGAGACCCTATACATTCTCGTGCTTGCATCATCAAGTACGTCATAACCCAGGACACCTGACACTATTTATGAGACAGAATCTTTCTGAGATATTCATGGTGATTCTGTATAGGTTACAGGTTTCATGACATATTCTTTTGCTTAGATATCATTGACTTGCTGCATTAGATATGATCCTGCGTGGCATGGACATGAGACATCGTGGACATGAGACGTATGATTACATTGGGTGGGGAGAGACACACAGGCTACAGGTTGATTATATTATGACGGTGTCGTAGTCTCACTCCGAGCTCGACAACTGGATGATATCTTTGCTACCGGCTCCCGACACTGAACTTGTAGTGGTCTCAGCCTGAGTTCTAATGATGCTCTCATCTTGCATATCACTTAGCTGGTTATATAGTTTACCCTTTTGATTCATTATTGCTGTACTGCATTATTTATGGCTTGAGTTATTTTGTACCTTGCTATGTCCCCTGAGGACCTGGATCCGGATTATGTCCCCAGGATTAGCAAACGAGATCTATCCCGAGGTATACGGATGTGTATCGGCTACAGGGTGGGTCGATACGGATGTGTATCGGCTACAGGGCTCTGCACAACCTCACAATCAAGAACAAGTATCCGCTGCCGCGTATTGATGATCTCTTTGACAAGTTGAGCAGAGCGAGGGTATTTTCCAGGATTGATCTGAGGACAAGCTACCACCAGTTGAAGGTCAGGAGGGAGGATATTCTGAAGACGACTTTTCGGACCAGGTTTGGACAGTATGAGTTCATGGTGATGTCGTTTGGGTTGACTAATGCCCCGGCAGTGTTCATGAATCTGATGAACAAGGTGTTCCATCAGCATCTGGATAGGTTTGTGGTGGTGTTTATAGATGACATCTTGGTGTATTCGAAGACCCCAGAGGAGCATGAGGAGCATCTGAGGATAGTGCTGGAGACTCTCAGGAAGGAGAAGCTTTATGGAAAGCTTTCGAAGTACGAGTTCTTCCTTGACAAGGTTGAATTTCTTGGTCATGTGGTGACAGAAGAAGGGATCTCGGTGGATCCGAGAAAGATCATGGCAGTTGAGGCATGGAGTGCTCCGAGTTTAGTAGCAGAGGTCAGGAATTTCCTGGGGCTGGCAGGTTACTACAGAAGATTTATTCAGGACTTTTCCCGGATTGTAGAGTCGTTGTCTAGGCTGACCCGGAAGGACGTGGAGTTTGTTTGGTTAGAGGAGTGGCAGGTCGCCTTTGATGAGCTGAAGAGGAGGTTGACGACAGCTCCAGTGTTGACGTTGCCATCAGGGTCTGGAGGATTCACTATCTATAGTGATGCATCGGGGAAAGGTCTGGGTTGTGTGTTGCAGCATAATGGGAGGGTGATTGCCTATGCTTCCAGGTAATTATGTCCCTATGAGAAGAACTACCCTACCCACGATTTGGAGTTGGCAGCGGTCATCTTTACTCTGAAGTTGTAGAAATACTATTTATACGGAGAGCGTGTGGAGATCTTCACTGACCACAAAAGCTTGAAGTATGTGTTTACCCAAAAAGAGCTGAACATGAGGCAGAGGAGATGGTTGGATTTGATGAAAGACTTCGACATATTATTGCAGTACCATCCAGGGAAGGCGAACGTAGTTGCGGATGCCCTGAGCAGGTATCCGGTAGCTATGTGCCTGACAACAGATCGTTATCTTCTGGCAGATCTAGAGAGTTTGGGCATTGAGGTGATAGTGCCTGGATTTAAGATGCAGATGTGGGAACTGCAGATTCAGTCAGAGTTGATAGACCGGATCAGGGCTACACAGTTTGAGGATGAGTCCCTGAGGAACATCAGGGTACAGGTTCAGATTGAATTATCAGATAATTTCACGATTGCTGGTGATGGTTCATTGCGGCACGGTAACAGGTTGTGTGTGCCGAGTGGGTCGTTGCGCGAGGAGGTTCTTCAGGAGGCGCATCGATCCCAGTACTCTATGCATCCAGGTGCCAACAATATGTATAAAGATCTGAGAGAGCATGTATGGTGGTACGGGATGAAGCGGGAGGTAGCACACTTCGTATCCGGATGCTTAGTGTGCAAGCAGGTAAAGGCGGAGAGGCAGAGGCCAGGAGGGTTGCTCCAGCCGTTACCCATTCCGTAGTGGAAATGGGAGCATATGACAATGGATTTTGTTTCTGGGCTTCCTCGTTCTCCAGGAAAGAAGGATGCGATTTGGGTCATCGTAGACATGTTGACCAAATCGGCCCACTTTCTACCATTCAAAGTGGGTACGTCTACGGAGAGACTAGCAGAGATATATGTGCGCCAGATAGTCTGACTGCATGGAGTTCTTGTGAGCATAGTATCAGAC